>CM033641.1:219456187-219478036 GCA_019512145.1 Engystomops pustulosus | reverse complement strand
TGGTGGAGAGCGAAAAATTAACAAAAAAATCCTGGGTCCTTCAGTGGTTAAAGAAAAAGACCTTTTAACACCACTCACAGGCTTCTTTGGCTCTCCCACGCCCTCTGGATGCTGTGGTATCGCAATTGACAAATGCTGTTTATTCTTTGGGTCATTACAAATCACAGAGATACCAAATTGTTAAAAATTGGTTATGCCCCAACACACTTAAAAAAAAAAAAAAAAAAAAAAATCTTTGCAAAAAAATATTTTGCAGGAATTGATAAAGTTTTCATTTAAACCATTTTGACAATTGCGTTCATGACACGGCATAATATTTATATTTTAATGACATTTGGAATATCTTAAGCAATTCATTTATATATGGGTTTCTAGGGAAAGGGAGAAACCTTATTATACAATATACTATAAAACAAGTATATTGTGAATACGCTGGAGATCAAAATTACCACAAAAATATGTGGTCTGCAGAGCAACCAATCATATATTAGAGCATATAAGATTATACCTCAAACATCACGAAGAAGAGATATGCTCACAGACACAAGGCAAATACAAAAAAAAAATAAAAATTTTTATTTATTAACATTTAAGAAAACAAATCAAACATCTAAAATCCCTAAAAGCATGCATAATAATACACAATACCCACTACAGCAGTGGTGGTGAACCTATGGCACGGGTGCCAGAGGCGGCACTCCGAGCTCTTTCCAAGGGCACCCGGGCCATTCCCAAGCACACCAGACAGGACTTTTTCCTGCAGTTCCAAACAACTTAAAAGATGCTGCTTTTAGTGATATTTTAAAGTGATACTTACTTGGCTACATGGGACTGTAGGAAGAGGGGAATGTGTAGACAGGGCAAAATTATCTTTGGAGGACCTTTCTCTGGCTCCAAGATTCTCTGTGTACAGATGGACACTGGAAAGAAGCTATGATGCAAATTTTCCATTTTTTTTTTCTACTATGCTGGTGTCCTCAGGAGGCCAGGATGATTGAACGTTTTTGAAGAACAGGTAGCAATAGGTTACTGCTTTATTTTTGGTTGGCATCTTGCGATAAATGAGGGGGCTTTGGGGTTGCAGTTTGGGCACTCGGTCCCTAAAAGGTTCGCCATCACTGCACTAGAGGGTGAAAACGGGTATAAAACCACTCTCCAACACCCCAAATCTTCAAAAAACACTAGTAAAGATATAGATGACGAGCTAGGAAGACGTGCGCCGCGGAGCTCCAGGGACCCAACACCCTCTCTCCCCCCAGGCAGCCAACCCTCACCTGTGCCCACTCGATCCAGCGCCGCTGTGCCCCAGGCACCTGCCGTTGCCCACCGGAGCGCCGCTCCCCCGCACTTCATCTCCTGCAGCCGGCCACGTGTTCCACGTGGTGGCCAAATCCTAGCCACCCGGTGTCGCGGAGGTTAGTTGGCTGAGCGCCGACCACCTGGGGCACCCCCCCCCCTCCTGCAGCTTGAGACGCCGCTCCCACCACCGGAGGTACCGCGGCAGTACTCCAGCTGGCCCTGCATCCTGCCGGAGGCGCCATCTTGCCGGACTTCCCTGCTGCTGCCCACCTCCTCCATGGGGACCCCAAGTTGTGCAGCTCTCCCCATAATCCCAGTTATCCCCTTGTTCCTGGGTCCAGTTTTATATTAACCCTTGCAGTGCTGCTGCAATACTCCACGTGGGTTTGGACTTTATCTCTGCTAATTACTGGACGCTGGGCCCCTCAATTGTTTATCACCTGCCCTCTCTGCCCAGACGCCATGGGTAACCGGAGGAAGACTGCTAAATTGCTCAAAGCCGCGTCCGGGGCATCTGCGCTTCCATCGGATTATGAATCCGTCCATGAAGATCCTCCATTACAGTCCCTGGACACGCAGGAATGCTCCACATCCCAAGCCGTTCTTGCGCAGATACAGTCGAACGCGGCAAAAAAGTTGGGGAAATTCTCCCGCACACAGCCCTGCTCTCCTCGGGGGTCCCCAAACTCCTCTCCCTCACTCTTTGAAGGCTCACAGAGCCTGCCACAGCTTGTGAGCTATGAGGAGGGCACCGACACGTCTGACCCAGCCACGGAGCTGGACCGCAAATTTGCAGAGGTGCTGGCAGCCATAAATTGGTGCCAGTCCAAACTTGTCACCAAGGTGGATGAGCTGCGACAGGACTTTGTTTTACTAAGGCATGATGTCCATAAAGCCAAAGAACAAGTCATCAAAACTGAACGCAGAATATCTGAGGTGGAGGATGTTCAGAGGCCTATGCCGACACAGATCAGAGAACTTCAGCGCCAAATGTCTGCATCCATCAACAGAGCTGATGACCTCGAAAACTGTCTGCGACGGAACAACATACGAGTGGTCGGCCTCCCCGAAAAAGTGGAGGGGTCAGACCCTGTATCCTTTTTTGAAAATTGGCTCAAAAATATGCTACCTGCAGATACCTTCTCCCCGTTCTTCACAGTGGAAAGGGCCCATCGAGTGCCATCCCGCCCTGGCCCCCCAGGGGGCAATCCAAGACCCTTCCTGGCCCGGCTGCTGCAATTCAGGGACATCTCCCTCTTTAGTGCTCTCAAAATATGGCTGCCTAACAATCTCCTGTTTATCTATACATTGAGGGTTGGGGGTCGCGGGACAAATTGTTTAGGTTTGTCTTGAGTAAGGGACCACTGCTCTACTATTTGACTGTTTGTGGGTATAGGTCTACACTACTGCTGGTAGGGTGTTAGACAGGGGGTTTATATTCTTGGGATTGTTCGTTTGGTTCTGGTTATATTTATTATGTTCTCTGTTGTCTGTCCGTCTGTCTCTGTGGTATGAAAGGATGAATGCCTGGTTCCTCACGTCTCCTTCCCCATACCCCTCCCTCCCCTACGTCTTCACTTAAAGTAATGAGTTGGAATGCGAGGGGACTCAACTCCAAATTCAAGAGGGCCCTGATGTTAGATGTCATGAAGCGACAGGCCTCCCACATTGTGTGTATCCAAGAGACACACCTTATGGGTCAGAAAGTCCTCTCTCTGAAGCGGCATGTGTGGCAAGAGGATATCATTCGTCTTACTCCGTCTATGCTAGGGGAGTATCTATACTTATATCCAAAGCGTTCCCCATAGAAGTCATACAAGTAGCGCCGGATCACTTCGGCCGGTATGTGGTCATACACTGTGCTCTATGGGGCTTTACTGTCACAGTAGCATCGATCTATTTTCCCGCTCCCTTTGATCCAGCGGTGCTGCACCTAATATCCAGTAAACTGGCAACTATGCCTCCTAGTCTGGTCCTCTGCATCGGAGACTTTAATGCAGTCCCTAATCCCTCCTTGGACCGCGCAAGTGGCCTAGACTCAGACTCGGTCCGTCTGAATGAGTGGCTCACTTCTCTAGACCTCGCTGATGCTTGGCTTAGTAAGCACCATCAAGATAATACTCATTCTATTCCTCTGTGAACAAGAGCTTCTCTCGGATTGATTTGGCCGTTGTCTCCCCAGATGTGTTACCGCACGATCAAGTATCATATTGCCCGCGCAGTGCATCAGACCACTCTGCCTTGCACATCAGCTTCCTTTGTAGGCCCCACCAGCGACTCCCGCCTATGGCGTCTGCACCCGGCCTGGCTCTTATCCCCAGAGTACTGTTAAGACAGCGCACAGTGAGATCTGGGACGTACACTCAACCCATCCTGGTCCCCTTCTAGTCTGGGACTTGTACAAGTCCTCGGTGAGGGGAGCATTTATGTTGGGGGTAGCTGGCCATAGGAAGTCATTAAATTGTAAATAGATTAACTTTTTGCCTAGGCAGTCCTAATAGGGCTTCTTTTTGTAATCTGAAATTTGTTTTTAACCAACTGCACATTTTTCCCCCCACTTTGCAGTACATGGCATGGAATCTTAAATACAGTCAATACAAAGTACAATTGTTACGTAGAAAACAAACGCTCATACAGCTACAAAAAGGTCTCAACTGTTTCATCCTAGGATAATTAAAGACTATAATAACCACACCTAAACAAAAATATATATGAGCTCACATTGATCCTGCTCCTTCACGGCAAGTCGTATGGGTCGTTGGTAGCCACTCTTTTTGTTCTTCTGGACCATATTTCTCAGATCCACTACTAAGGAGATCCCAATCTCAGGTGAGATGGCCACAGACTGTCTTCCAGTACTGAAACAAATTTTTAAGAGGTCAACAATTTATAAGCATGAACAAAAAAAATAAATAAAAAATCACTAACCAGTGCATGCATACAATAAGGAATGGAAGAGTCTGGATTAATATGAACTTTACACTAGTAGCAGCTGGCTCTTGGATTTGAATTAAAGCAAAATGGGTAACCTCTGCACTGTTCCCAGCGTGCTTGTGTAATTGGAAACAAGATGGAGAGCGCTTTTGGGACAGCTACCGAGTGTCGTCAATACATGAAATGTTCTATAAAAAAAATGTTGGCACAAGACAAATAGTTTAAAGGGGACGTGTCACCAGATATTGACCACCCAGAGTAACAATGCCTGCTCATATGGGGAGAACTTGTAACCCTTTATCACCTTAAATTAGCTGCCAGTGGGGTCCTGTACCTCAATTACAGATGTTTTTCTGAAATGCAAATTAGCTTTAGCGACTCATGTCTGGGATTCGTGACTCTTCTCTCTCAAACTAGCAGTGAACCACGCCCCATTATTCTGACTGACAACTGTGTCTCTTCAAATCCCTGCTCTGCCTCCTTGTGCTTGGGGACCGTCTGCTAATATTCAACTACAGACATATAAAGCTCTATGTACAGATGGGAAATATTGTGTCAATCTTTTTACTCTGTGCCTTGTGTTACATTCATGACATGAGACCAGTGACCTCATCGCAGGTCTTTTACACCATGTATGTGATTACATGAAATCACAGCAACCTCCACGGAGGATGAAGAGGAGTAGAAGTCCATGGAGGCTGCTGTGCCTGCATGCGACCAGATACGTGTATGGGGGACAGTTTGGTATTATAAAGAGGCTGAAGGACCTGAGCTGATGTGACTCTGGTCACATGATATAAACGGTGACTAGTAAGGAGGCATAAGGCATGAGGAGGATCAGATGGGAGGGGCTGTCTGAGCAGGACACACCCCCACTGATGACAGGTAATACAAGATAAAAAGGTGATTTATGTGGATGTAAGCAAAACAATTTTAAGCTACAAGAAGGGGGTCAGTCAGTGAATAGAGCTCTATAGGAACCGGTCACTGGCTGTGTATGTGCAAATATGGTGGCAGTTTTTTTTTTTTTTAAAACTGTATCCCAACATAGGGTAATCAATACAAACATTGGGCCTGGGACCCACAGGAGAGAGGTGAAGGGAAAGGAAGGGAGAAGTTCTATCAAGTCATTAGGTAACATTAAATTTAGAATGGCAACTCCAGTTCTCTTCAGCCGTTAGCGGGATCCTTTTCCAGCTTAAAGGTCGAAAGGTATTGGCTGGAAGAATGACGGCTTGCACGATAGTTTTATCCTGTTCTGGGGGAAAGGACAGGAGGGGAGGAACATATAATATAAATTAACACAAAACAAAACCAAAAGAATCATGGCAATTGCTCATCATCTCATCCCCTGAGGTTAAGTCAACCCCACCCCAGGCATGGTGCATTATAAGATGTTACAACCTTTATGTATTAGGTTACAAACACTAACATTCCTGATCCAATTTCAATCAAGTTCTACAGGGACATCTCCAACAAGCTGTCGTTCCTGGTACAACACTGTGTTCACAAAGCAATTTCTAATATCTCGCCTCATCTCTGGTGACCGCACAGTAATAAAACTTTCCCAGGTGGTGAAAAAGGACTGTACTCGCTTTTCCCCACTCAGGGAGGCCTCTATCTAGTCTATACGCCTTATATACGTGAGCTTGTCTAGAAACATTCTGAAAGGGGGCGCTGTGGGGCTGAGGCAGGTTTGGAGGATGCTTTTACAACCCGCTGCCGCTACTGCCGTTAATCTCTGACACTCTTTGGTACAACTTGAGTTTCTGTATCTACATACCCAAAGATGGCCTACAGCGGGACTCTAAGAAAATAATTTGTAACATATTTAGTTGTAAAGGCCAGATCCCTCATCATAACAATGTTGTTGCATCGTATATACCCATATAATGCCCTCTAGTTGGAGTGATGCAGGAGCGGTGCCACAACTGAAGGTACATCTCCTAAAAACGTGGCAAAGGCAAAGATCTATTGGTATTTACCATGACCTTCAGGAGCTGTGTTGGGGCGATAGTTGCCAATTGTCAAGGGAGCAGGCGAGGTATAGTCCAGTGGGGGGTGAAGGAGGGCATGGATATATTTGTATTGACCATTGGTCCTATTAAACCAAGCTCTGCAGCTGGGGTTCAACTTGTTATCTTTCAAGATTGCTAATACCTTTGTAGCATAATGCGAGGTCTGCATATGTGAAAAAAAACGCATAGTTTTTTTTAGTTCTGTAATCGTAACAATTAGTCAGTATCCTGTAGCAGCTGCGGCACCGTACGAATTCCAGCCCTAAACAACGTATAGAAATTGCGGTGTGGTTGACCATGTTGAAAGTTAGGGTTGCAGATAAATGACAGATACAGAGAGTACGAGGGATGGTCTTCTCCCCCTTGACCACACATGCCAAGTAGAAGTAAGGGGTTAGATCTCGTCTGCGTGGTCAGGTGGTCAAATGTGGAGTGTAACAAATTATACAGACCCACCCGTGCTGCAAAATATTGATCTATGAAGATGTATGTGTAGATGAAGGTGCTATGTATCCAGTTCCTAATCACTCTCATAGTAGCCGCTAGATTGTATGCCCCAATATTAGGGAAGTTGAGGCCCCCATTAAACTTGGGTTGTTGGAGGATATGAAATGCTATACTTGGGCGACGTCCCCCACAGATGAATTTCTGCTAGAGACAGTTAATTTTATTTAAGTCTTTGGGTGTTAAAGTCAGGGGCAGAGACTGCAGAAGATATAACAGCTTAGGGAACTCCACCATCTAAAGTAGATTGTCCCTGGAGATGGTCTGTTCCAGGTTTTGTATGTAGGGGGCTATGTTCTGGTTGCAGAGCTTGGCAGGTTCTTTAGTAATTTGTACACCCAAGTATGTGAGGGAAGTGATTTTTCCATTTAGAAGGGAAGCTCCTTGTCCAGAGGGGCCTAGCCAGGCCTTTCAATAATAGGGCCTCGTTTTGTCCAAATTTAAAGACTAGCCGGACAGTCGGCGTATATTAGATATGTCCTGCAAAACCAGAGAAACTAATCTCCCTGGTTCTCAGTTGTATGCCCTGAAAACTGGAAGTGGTAGAGCAGGAGGTCTAGAGATATTGAAGAGAATAGGGGATATTGGACAGCCCTGTCTGGTTCCTCTAAATATATCAATCTGTGGAGTGTTCCTTTTGTTAACTGTGATCACAGTCTGGGATAAAAAGTGGATGAGATTTTGGAAGGGTCTACCAAAGTTCCTTTGGATCAATGTGGCTTGTAGGAAAGACCAGGAGACCATATTAAATGCCTTTTCCGCATCAAGCCCTAACAGCATTGAGACCTGGCCCTCAGTTTCTGGCGCTCCTTTGTAAATTCTGGCCCTGGCGCTTTTCCTGACCATGATCCTGAGATAGCAGCCTTGACCTTGTCCTCTGTAAAGGGGACCCCTAGCACCTACCTCTGTTCCTCAGTTACCCCTGGCAAAGAGAATCAAGGAACGCCTCAATGCTGGCAGTTTCAGTGGGCGCAGCTCGAGAAAGATTCTCAAAGTAATCATGTATCAGGGACGCTCTATCATCGGTGCTCGTAACTAGTTGACCTGACGAAGTGTCTCAGGCGAAAAATGAGCTTGGTAGTTCTCCATGGCTTGGTTAAGGACCCCAGGAGTTTGCCCATGCTATTACCTCCCCTATAATATCTATTTTGTGTTCTTCCAACACTCCAGTGTGCCTGTCCTTGGACTTAGGTGTCCAGCAGTCTTATAGCATCTAAGTCTTGTAGGCCTGTTCAAACTGAGGTGTTGTAATTTGCAACATATGTCTATTGTGCCTGCAATAGGGAAGTGTGAAGTATTTCCCCAGTGCAACTTTGCGTTTGTGTGCGACATGGGCCATCATGTGGCCTCTCATAATGGCCTTTGATGCTGCCCAAATTAAAGCCAGGTCATCAGAATGTTCCAAGTGATCATCTAGGCGATTTTAAGAAAGGTATGGAAGTCTTCCTACTTTGCTAAATATGTGGGGAAGACTGTGTCCTGGTAGGACTGTCAAAGGTCAGTGTGATCACTGTGGTCTGATATAGTGATGTAGTGAATGTCAACCGAATGGAGGGAATAAAGTAGGGTGATGGGTAACAGGAACAGATCTATATGGGAAATGGCGTTGTGTACGGCCAAAAAGCATGTGTACTCCTTAGCAGTGTTAGGAGTCGTGTGCCAGACATCACATAGTGAGAGTTGTTCCATTAGGTGTGATAGCGATCTAGAGGAAAGTGTCGGTCTACTATTGGGTGAGGAGCAGTTAAGCAATTGGTCAGTCACCACGTTGAAATCTCCTCACTATGAAATTTTGTGCATCTACCTCCAGCATCATTTCAATGAGTTTAGGGGAAAAAAAAAAAAAAATCTGTATTGGACTGATTCGGGGATTATATGTTTAATATGCAAGACCAGATACCTCCACAATCAGTACCTTGAGTAATAGATAGTGTCCCTGATCATCAGATATAACATCTAAGACTTCATAGTTAACACTTTTTTTTTTTTTTTTAAATAGGATCGCCACTCCTCTAGATTTGGAAGTGTGGGAAGACGCATAGCAGGCGTCCACCCAGTGGGCTTTATGTGAACGCTTCAAATGCGTCTCCTGTAATAATATGACGTCTGGTCTAAAGCGGTAGAGATGCCGAAGAACCTTGTTCCGCTTGATATGGGGTGTTTAGCCTTGCTACATTCCAAGAGAGGAACTTCAGATTAGGGGTAGTCGTGTATGTGTCAAATATAAAAATCGCCATATTTCAGCCCATATTGAAATGTTGTTTAGCTTCCTCTGGATCTTCGAACATCAAAGTGCGTCCATTGTGTTGGACTTGCAGGCGGACAGGGTACCGAGGAATCATGTGCCCTCCCAGCGCCCCCCCCTTGCGGGTGAAAAGAGGCCTGTAAACCACCTCCACAGGAGCAGGAACAGAGTCAGGAAAGCTATGTACTGGCAGTGTGGCGTGGAGCTGCGGCCATCCACGATGATTGGTCAGAAACAATGCAACACCATCTACACAAAACCAACTTGTGCATCAATTACTGGTCAAAACATAACGTACCACAGAGTATACTGCACACAAAAACTGGTAACACGTGCAACAAGTACTGGTCAGGAAATACAATAAGACAAGCGTACCAATTACTGGTTCATTTGGGTGGGGGGTGCAGCAAGGAAAGATTGGCGTGACCACAGGGGGTCATTAAAAAGGGGTGAGCCAGGATGATGATAGTGATCTTAAGGGGAGGAGAAAGAGGACAATGAGACTATATAGGAGTGATCATGAGGAGCGCGGGTATAGTAGTGGTGGAACAAACTGCTCTCTCCAACAAATACAGATTCAGAATCTGAATAATAGGAATACAGTTTAAACTGGCCATTTTCAGTGTAACACACTGATTGGTCACTCAAATCCAACTGACCAATCGCAGCAGTGGCCATGGCGAGACCACTCTGATTAGTTGGGGGATGTCAGTAGGAGGGCTCTCCATCCTCCTGTCACCATGGCTGATGACGTTAATTGCATGGAGCACTATGTGACAGCGCTATGTGGTTAACCCCTTACCGCATTTGAACATTCCTGAACATCCTGTTGCGGTACGGGGAGTAGGGAGAGGGCTCACGGGCAGAGCCCTCTTCATACTCAACAGGTGTTTGCTACACAATGCCAGCGCCATTAAAAGACCAGATGAAGTCTGATTTTAGGTCATTAGAGTGTTCAATTTGGGGTCTGAAAAATAGTAAAAATAAAAAAAAAGCCTAAAAATTCAAATCACCCCTATCCCTAAAACTGATATAAATATAAACAGTCAAACTCATAAACAAGTTATGCATTGGGAATCTATTTCCCAAAATGTCCAATCAAAATATAATCACATTACAAAACATATATAAATTTTAATGGATGAGAACATATCATGGAGAGGTGCTACTCTCTCACGCCACACCTTGCCTGGACATCAAAAACTGTATCTGCAAACCTGAATGTGTGGACACCCACAGATTAAAGAACTAATTCCATATAACTGAACACTGCATGTGCAAGCTTCAGGCCCCTTTAGTCTCCATTTAAACAGATGAAAAAGAAAGCACATGTGCAGTGTTATCCTGCAGTCATGTGTGAAGGTAGCTAGGAGATATTCATAACCCCTCACCAAGCATGAAGATTTCTAAACAGAAAGAGGGGAAACTCCTGCTGATTATTTCCCTTGGGAACCTGACATGCACATTAGATAGTCAGGTGGTCCCAGTGTAATCAGTGGGGTAGGCAGATATACACCGCCCCCTCCCATCCTGGACTAGAAGTGACAGGACTCTCATTACTACTATGGCCAGTCACTGAACTCAGAGGTCACTTGTGCCAGAAGGCCCCTTCATGTTGCGTATAAAAACACAATGGAAACGCAACATGTGAATGCTGCTGAACTACATCTTGTATAACCAGTGCCAATATTGCTTACTGCCCTTCTGCATGCAGAATAAGGTAATCTCTTCTTCTAACTTGTATCTCACCTAAATGCCTGGTTAATCTGGATGTTTAGGTCATCTGCATAAACCATCCACAAATCTCCATCACTGAGCCATTCCCAGCGAGTCTCCATTTCTGCCGATTCCGGTTCTTTGTCAGAATCTGCAAGTGTTTCACTTTCATCTTCAGTTTTTACTACAATCTCAATATCCACTGCAGCTTTTCTCTTCTGAGATCCTATTGGAGTGAAGATAAAAATATATTAAAAAAGTCAGTGACACAGAAAATCCTATCTGACCACTGTAGTGCAAAAGTCTTAAAGGGGTTGTCCAGCATTTGAAAAACATGGCAGCTTTTTCCATAAACAATGACAATCCTGACAATGGACATTTTATGAAGAAAGCTGCCATGGTTTGCATCCCCTGGACAAACACGTTAATGAACAAAACAAACAAACAAACAAACCTACAAATAGTCACTGAAACACTGCAACAAACCAGACTTGTATGCACACGTGCTGAATAAACATTAAGAGTTTAGAATACAGGCCCGGATGAAACAAATGAGACAATGGATCTGAGAGACATTCTATACAACTGTCAAATTCCCCCTGCAAGTCACTTTATAATCTAACAAAATATCCTGCACCCTGCTGCTGTGCATTTTCCTCTCCCCTTTCCCCAGCTGGCAATCATTTCCTGTAAGGCTCTATTCACACTTTGCATTTTGATGTAGTTTTGCATGCAGTGTTATTTTTTTCCTGGGAATGGATCCAAGGAGAATAAAGCTTTCAGCTCTCCTCCCTTTATGCTCCACTCAAACAAAAGAAAAAAAAAACTGCAGCAAAACTGCAAGGAGTGAACTGAAGCAGACCGTGCAGAGTACCACTACCCTGCAGCTTTAACCCTCAGTGGTGTCTATACATATATTTTATAGGAACACACATTTAATATACAGGCCAAGCCAGACTTTCTTCAGAGGATGCATTTACATGTAAGATTTACATTGCATTTTGAAACACAAAAAATCCTGAGAAAAGGAGACAAACCCAATTAGATTGCTGCTTTACAAAACATTTATAATAATACCTTTATATAGCGCACACAGATTACACAGCGCTGCACAGACCTTGCCAAAGCGGTCCCTGTACCCCATGGGGCTCACAATCTAATCAACCTATCAGTATGGTGTTTTTGAAGTGTGGGAGAAAACCCATGCAAACTCGGACAGAACATACAAACTTTTTGCAGATGTTGTCCCTGGGACTTGAACCCAGGTCCCCAGCACGGCAAGGCTGTAATGCGAACCACTAAGGGTGATGCCACACATGGCGTTTTTGGTCTGTTTTTCCCAATCATCTTAATAGATAAACAGGTTTTAAGCAGCCAAACGCATTGTAAACAGCCAAAAATGGACTGAAAACGGATGTTTAAAAACGGACCAAAAACGCCATGTGTGACATCACCCTAAGCAGCCCGTAAAAAAAAAAAAAATAATAATCAGTTTGTGACCGGTTTTAACGGACTGCTTAAAAATCGGCACAAAAACAGGTTCACGTGTGCCGCCGGCCTAAGCCACTGTGCCGCCTAAGTTAGCACACAGTGCATTGTGTGGTACCAAGAACGCATTGTTTGACCACACCTGCCACAGCTGGGGAGTTTTTTCTAGTTAAATTGCAGTTATCTAGTGTTAATACATGCGTTAACAATTGCATTTTTTAAACGCAAAAGTTAACAGCAATTTAACTAGACAATTCCCTCTTTTCAAAAAACGCATGCGTTTTTTTTAACAGACTGCTTAAAAACGTCCCAAAATGCCATGTGTGCCGCCGGCCTCAGGGTGATGTCACACATGGCGTTTTTAAGCCGTTATTAGTTAGTGCATTATCAGATTGTAAAAAAACCCGTTTCCCAAATTTGCGCAATTAAAAACTGACAAAAACACTTCATTTTCAAAAAACTAAGAAGATTATCACAGTCAAGGTGCCTGGATCTATTAGGAGTAAGTGCCCCTGGTTTACTATGATGGATTTTGATGGTAGATTATCTTCTAGGTACAGGAACGAGTGAATATTTTTACTTTGATTTTTCCATGATATACAAGGTTTTCAACGCAATAGCCCCTAGTGTACAGCTCAAATGCAACAACATGTGCTTCCAATTACTGCGAGGGAAAAAAGCATTGTATAAACAAAGCCTTAGGCCTTATTCACACCTGTGTTTTACACATCATTGCAAGCCAAAACCAATGGCGGGTGGAAAATACCTACGTGCAAACCTTTCCATTTTATCTTATATAGTTTCCACAACTGGTTTAGGCTCAAAATAACTGGTGTGTGAATAAGGCTGTAGGCAAAAATAAACCACACTGAAATACAGTAAACACAAGGGTATGTTCACACAGCTTGTTTGTGGAATACACTAAACTTATACATTATACATGTGGAAATAAAATATAATATCAACAAATTTTTAATGGGCTTTCGATGCAGTTTCAAAGATTTTACCCAGTTTGTTCATGACTGTTTCTATTAGGTCTGAGCAGCAATTAAAAGCATACGCTCGGTTGCAGACTGCCAATCGCATGTGCTTGAAAACAAACGCATATGCAATCAGCCGTGGCCCGCTGAGTTCCTTTTGATTCCATTACAAAACAGAATAAAAAACGCCAACGTGTGACAGCAGCCTTACGTTTAGAGACGCAATACAAATATACATGGGCAGGGCTTGGCCTGATCACATATGTATTTCTACTGAAGTACAAGCAATTGGTAACTAGCAACAGTGTTTTGAACGCAAACAATGCAAAGTAATGTGAACGACATGCAATCGGGCCAAGCCGTGCCCACATAAATTTGCCGTGCCCACATAAATTTGCATTGCACAAGGCAAATTCAAGTCATTAATGCAGACTAAGGATGATGTCACACGTGGAGTTTTTAGTCCATTAAAAAAAAAAACCACATGCGTTTTTGAATATGCACGCTTTAAAATGGACTAAAAAGCCACATGTGACATCCCCTAGGAGTTTCTGCACATTTTGCAGATTGTCATACTAAAGAAATACATAAAATATGCACAAAGTATGTACAGTTATGTGCATGTGGTTTTTAAACTATTTCACTAGTGACCTGAAGTCATTAGAAGAAAAAAAATTTGCATGAAATGCATTTCAATAAAAAAATTTTTTGCAGATTTTTATCTTGCCCATAGACTTTCATGAAAAAACCCACAATGCATTAGAAAAGTGACATTATCAATTTATTCCTGCGCTGAAAAAATGAAAATAAACCATCAACTACATTACTTTTACTAAATCACATTCACTTTCAAGGAAATCTTGGTCAGGAATGTTTTATTTGGAAGACCCTTATGGGCAGATTCCCCACATCACCTTTTATTATACTCTAAAAACTAAACTACACGTTTTTATACTTTAATGGTAAAACCTTCAGAGGCTACTGCAGGATGGCGTAAACTGAGCTCCTGGGCGAAGGCTACTCCTACTAAATGGTGATTATAGAATAGTTAGATTAGGGGAATGTACCTTCTGGACCTATTTAATAAGTAGATTCCCGACAGAAGATTTCCTTTAAAGGCGTTGTCCCACAAAGCAAGTTAGGCCCTGAACAATGGGAGACTCACTGATGGGACCACCACGGATCACATGAACAAGGGTCCAATAAACCACAATGGTACCCCGAGATGACAAGAGCAGCCGGTCGCTCATGCTCCCCCGTTCAGGTCTATGGAGTGGCCGAGCTTCACCAAGACAGCACCGATCAGGGCCTAACTTGCTTCGGGCGACAACCCCTTTAACGCTAGCGCACAAAAAGAGAGATGATTAAGAAAAAATAAATAAATCAAACGCAGCGGGGAGGAACCACTTTCCAGACATCCGATTAGACCCAAACACTTGCAATCAGGAACAAGAAAAACAATCTTTGAAGGTAAACTATATAAAATAGGTGGTCCTCATTCCTGGATACAAGAGTTTAGGTGTAAATGTGATCTGGGGATTCTCCTCCCCACTGCACTTCAATTACATTTCTAAACACCATTCAAAATGTTGCGTGGGAAAGCCTAAAGCCTCCATCACAACACAGAAAAACCTGTGCCAAAATTGCTCTCCAATAGAAATAAAACAGGAGTGCGCCATGTCTTTATACCACACACAGGAATATCTGCTGACGGAAAAGCAGACCTATGCTACAGCTCCTTCTCTGAATAAAGGGCAACTTTGTCAAAAGTTTTGACCGAAATAATCATAAACATAACCACAAGGAGTTAGCAATTCACTTTTTTGTTGAATATATTAGAAGAGGGTACATACACAAAACCCACCTGCCACCCATTCCCTTCTGTATAGGCAGTGCTCAGAAAGGCTCTCTTGATTCCCTTCCTGACTCTCAGACCACTCTTTCAGCACCTCTTTTTATGGCTGCAAAATACAGATCTACTAGCTATTTTACCATGACCACAAAAATAGGTTATAGGTCACTTGAATTTGTTAATCCACAAAACACGGGAGGCCGGTAAATTATATCACTGGATTGTCCTTACCCCCTCTAGAGAGTCACAATAGTATAACCCAGCAAACTAATCCCTATATACGGGCTGCAAATGTATTATAACCGTGTGCCCACTGTTTATTGCGGCTCCAATGAATTCTATAGGACTGGTTGAGCCGCAAACACAGCCAAAAATAGGACCTGCTTAGTTTTACCTTAGGGGCAGTAGGCTCAGACAAAAGGCTGAGGAATCCTCCGCTTCATGGCTCTTCCTCAGTCACTGCAGTGGCTGCCTATCAGAAGATCACTTTCTTTAATTCAAAATTCTCTCTCAGACATCCACGACTTCTCCCAAGCTGCACTAACTCTCTGGAATTGCCGAATGTTGTCAGACTAATGACCACCAAGCAAAGTTTCAAAAGAGTCATTAAATATTTTTTTTTTTTTTTTTAAATCTGCAGGTAGGCCTCTCGCATTCCCCAACTGCATGTAACTACAACTCTTTTTTGTAACCTCTGCTGTTTTCTCCTCCCGTCTATGTAATCCCTCAACATTTCATAACATTATACAGATTTTCTGCAGACCATTTCCCTCTGGTCTGTGAAAACATTGATAGTGACTGTTGACTGGTTCATTCTATTTATTTGATCGCTTTTGAAGATTGCCTGGACTATTATACAAGCTGTCATCTTCTGCGTCACTGTAAGCTCTTGCGGGCAGGGCCCCGATTCCTATAGTTGCATCTGAAACTGGTTTTGCTCTGCAATGTCTTTTATTTGTGCAAGTATCCCATGATCAGTAAAGCGCTACGGCATATCAGTAAAGATTTATTATTAAAAATACATAATGTACACAGGAGAGGAGAACACAGAGGGGGTCACTTATCAGGCCCGTTTTTCACAGATGGCACACTGACAATAGGGAGCCTCTTACTACACTTAATGCCCCCCCCCCCCCATTAATTTTATTGGGCCTATGCATGTGAACGTGTTCTTCACTGACCCACGTGGAGGTTGCAGAAAACTCAGTGTGGTTCCTAATACTTCCTGTATTTACTGCTTGAGAAATATAGAGGCAACGCAAGTATCATTCAGGGCTTTTTTTTTTTTTTATTTGCAGATCAGTTGTTATTTAATACATGACCCTCCAAGTGGTAGGGACAGGTTAGTGACATTTGCTGGCCTTCCAGCGTTTTAACTTGTGACATACGGATGACACACAGACCGTTTTTGTGAACATATGACTCAAACTGAATAAACACGGATGACACACGAACCACAAAAACAGACCATGACACTAAACAGAGAAGTTAATTGATCAACCTGAGGTATCTTTGTAAGGCTGCATTCACACGACCATATGAAAAAAGCTGTATCCTACCCGTACCGTTTTTTGTACCGCCACATTAATTTCACTGGACAATACATCCAACCATTTATATTACTGTTGCATGCTACAGTACTTTAGCCATACAAAAATATAGAGAATGACCTATTTTCTCCCATATTTCTGTTCCGTATGCCCCAAGATGTCTACGTGGACATATAAATATGGGTTAAATACATGTTGCATACGGATGAAAAAAGTCACGGGAAACGAGAAATCACACGTTGGTGTAAATGCAGCCCAAGGGTACATTCCGCAGGCATACTGGTACCCTAAGGTCCCATGCACACAATTTTATGAAAACAGCTCATAGAAGTCAATGGGAATGTTTAAAATATAGGCTGTATACATATGTTACCGTATATACACGCAGTATCCAGAACCAGTGGGAGGTGCATTCTGTCAGCCAGTCTGCCAACCATCATCTGCCAGTACAGATACGGTGCAATACATTGCCATGCATCCCGTATTTACGGCCAGAATACAGTCGTATATACAGAATAGGAACGAACATACGATCGTGTGCACAAGACCTTACCCTACAAACACTAGAAACCAAAATACAGACTACTCTGCAGCCTTATTAACAGTTGTGTATATACTGATGGTGTCTGGTGACTAGAGATGAGTGGAACCAATGTTTGCGTTCAGCCGCGTGACCCAGACATATTGCCAGCCCAACAGAAAGCCAATCATAGCCATGGCTAAATGCATTAATTTTCCGTATTGTCCGTTTGGCTGTCAATCCGGCAATATGCCAGGGTCGCGCAGCCAAACTAAAACATTGGGTCTGCTCATGCACCATTATGTATGCATGTGTTGGACAAGTACCGTCATCCCTTCCTCCTCAGATTCTCCTCCGGGAGCAGGCCCCCCCATTTCTATTGTGTCATCTGTGCTTTTACACTAACATTTTAGTCTATGTACCCCATGATCTAGAAATAAATTAGGCTCCAGTGCTACTCCATACTGAGGCATTCTGCAAAATGTACACCTCAGGCCCTTTCATGAAGAGTGGGAGCTTGAGCGATGTATATGCTCTGTGTAATACACAGGATCCATACATACAGCACGCACGGTCCTGACATCTCTCTGCGTTTTGTTAGACCACAGACAATCTACAAGTATAGGTTTCTGCCAGGCTTCAAAGACTTCTACTGGATAGGACGTGACGCTTGGGCGCAGTTCACAATGTGTGGTGGCAGAGGCCACAATACTGTGCTGGCTTATAATGGGGGTCTGTCAGTTTGACACCAGACTGATATTAGCCCTAGAGGTGTGAACAGCGCCTTACACAAGCATATATAGAGCTGTTGTGACCTGGAGCAGCGTCTTATGAAGTAGACTAATGTGAACCAGGCCTTAGAGCAGGGGCAGATTCTTCTCCCCGTCCCAGCTCTATTCCTAGGTCAGCACACATCTGCCAGCTCGGAGGAGATAGCCACACAGGTCAGGCTTGTGCCAAACCCCCTTCTAGCACCAGGCTGCAGGAAATGGAAGCGCTGCAAGGGAAGGGGTGAGAAGCCGCACTTTTACTTTACGATAATGCAGTTCTTGTGTGTGCAGTCCCATGTAACCCCACCGAGGACCATGTAAACCCGACAGAACGTGCCGCATACAGCGGTGGATAAGTGCGGGCATGCACGACTCACACCCGAGCACTAGACGTAGCGAGAGCCCGGATACGTCTACAAGTAAAGTCATGGTTTATTGGCATCCGGGCGACGCTACTCATTCATGCAGTCACACTTCATCTCTCACCCCGGGGATTACGCTCCCGCCCTGAGCCTCTGCGCCCGGACATCTTCCGCAAGCAGCTCTCTACTTCTTGCCTCTCAAGACTCCAATCCTGGACGTAGGTGCGCCTCTCATTGGCTGGCCAAGCTGTCACTCAGCGCATAACACGTTACAGAACGTGGGTCCTGATCGCCGGTGAGGAAGCACGTGATTAGAGAACGCTGTTTTCGCGGGAGATTGGCTAAGAAACGCTGACAGTTCATTGGCCCTTCATATTCAGGCGGGGACAAAACAGACGTGTGCTGGTTGGCTACGTCTTGGAGACGGCCATGTGATTGGCATTCTACGGGGACCGCTCTGACATTGAACCGGCGCACTATGCTGTCATTACGGATCCGTTTCCAGCAGTTGCGGGTGAGTCAATCACGTGCCTCTGTCTGGTCACGGGATGTGTGTTTGATCGGGAAACTGTACGCTAAGCTTGTAAACACGTTTTCCGTAGGTCCCACCTCTACTATTTGCATACAAGATGCGCAAGGTGTTCTGGGAGGGCTCGTACCATACAGCCATATTGTATTAAACTGTAGTAATTACTGGTCAGGTATAACCTGACCGCCAGGCACGACGACTACATAGTATCCTAAATATTAAACAGAGACTCCTTCAAATCGCTCTAAGTCTGCTACTTTCGCTTTCCTGGGCATATAAATATTCTGCGGTACTGCCCTGTGAACGAGCGGAAGGGAAGCTCAATGCTGAGGTCACGTGCTGAGTGCGTCACTCCGGTGATGTCATCTCTACCCCGCCTCCGGGAAGGTCTGAGACAAGAGCTCCTCGCCGCCCTCACAGGGCGTCACCTGATGTCGGGTGAGTGAGTCCCCAGCAACACCACGCTGGAGTGGACCGGTTCGCTATGTGGGAGGGGCCATGCAGGAGACGCTGGGCGGGGAGCTGTGAAGTGGGTGGATCACTGATTTGAGGTCCTCCCACCTTTCATTCGCATCTTCGCCCGGCTGATGCCGCCCCTTCCCCGGACCTTGGAAGTGGCTCACGGCTGGCGCACTGAGTCCAATGGCTGAGATGAGGCAGAGGCACGGCGCGCGCCTCATAACCCAAGTCAGACTACTCTCCCGCCGCTCTTTTGTTCTCTCGTACAAGGGGGCGGGGGCCTTCCTCTGACACAGAAAGCACATCCCTATCAGCGGCACCTGGTAACATCGTGACCGGGGTGCTTATTCCTATTATGTTTTAATAAAAAAATATTATCAAAGGGTTTGACTATAACTCAGTAATCCTGTAGTAAAAAGCCGCTGGTTCCCCAGACTCAGTACCCACCGAGGATCCCTCCATTCCTGCCCACTTCACCTCCCTGCTATTCCAGTGTGGTCCCATACTTCATATCATCCTGATGAGCAAGAGGGATAACCAGCGCTCCTGGTGCTGAGGACATGACCTTCCTCCTTATCACCTGGAGTAAATAATCAAGGTCATAGTGCATCTCTCTGTAACAGAGGTTCTCAAACTTTCTAATGAACAGCATTACACACCCCACAATACAGTTCCTCTTGTTGTGGTGACCCCAAACCTTGTACAAGAATATAACTACTATAATACTGCCTCCTATGTACAAGAATATAACTACTATAATACTGCCCCGTATGTACAAGAATATAACAACTATAATACTGCCCCCTATGTACAGGAATATAACTACTATAATACTGCCCCCTATGTACAAGAATATAACTACTATAATACTGCCCCCTATGTACAAGAATATAACTACTATAATACTGCCCCCCTATGTACAAGAATATAACTACTATAATACTGCCCCCTATGTACAAGAATATAACTACTATAATACTGCTTCCTATGTACAAGAATATAACTACTATAATACTGCTTCCTATGTACAGGAATATAACTACTATCATACTGCCCCCTATGTACAAGAATATAACTACTATAATCCTGCCCGCTATGTACAGGAATAGAACTACTATAATACTGCTCCCCTATGTACAGGAATATAACTACTATAATACTGCCCCCTATGTACAGGAATAAAACTACTATAATACTGCCCCCTATGTACAAGACTATAACTACTATAATACTGCTCCCGATGTACAAGAATATAACTACTATAATACAGCTCCCGATGTACAAGAATATAACTACTATAATACTGCCCCCTATGTACAGGAATATAACTACTATAATACTGCCCCCTATGTACAGGAATATAACTACTATAATACTGCCCACTGTGTACAAGAATATAACTACTATAATACTGCCCCTCTGTACAAGACTATAACTACTATAATACTGCCCCCTATGTACAAGACTATAACTACTATAATACTGCTCCCGATGTACAAGAATACAACTACTATAATACTGCCCCCTATGTACAAGAATACAACTACTGTAATACTGCCCCCTATGTACAAGAATATAACAACTATAATACTGCCCCCTATGTACAGGAATATAACTACTATAATACTGCCCCCTATGTACAAGAATATAACTACTATAATACTGCCCCCTATGTACAAGAATATAACTACTATAATACTGCCCCCCTATGTACAAGAATATAACTACTATAATACTGCCCCCTATGTACAAGAATATAACTACTAAAATACTGCCCCCTATGTACAAGAATATAACTACTATAATACTGCCCCCTATGTACAAGAATATAAAAATTGTATCATCGGCCGCAGGCAAAAAGAAGTATTAAAAAAGCAAATCTTTATTTCCAAAACATCATTAAAAAGTGATCACTGGGGAGAGAAAAATGGTTACGCGTTTCGGACCATAGGGATGAGGTCCTTATTCATACCTATATTTCGTCTGGTGTGAGCTAGCTTTATAGAAGGAGGAAACACGTCAGTGTGGAGAGACCTCCCTCCTGCAGAGCTAACACGGGTGGAGACAAATTTACAACACATGGGGTGGAAACAGGAGATAAGAATGACGAAATGACAAAAGAATACAAAGTGCAAAAAAAATAAATAGATAGACATTTCAATGCAGGTAAATATAGTAACATAATTAATAGATACAAAGTAAATCACTTTTGAAATTTAAACCTGCAGGATGACGGGTGCTGAGAGAGAGAATCCACTTAGCTTCCTTCATATGAAGGCTTTTAACCCTGTCGCCTCCTCTTTTGTTTGTGGGAACATGATCGATAGCCGTAATTCTGAAACTGGACATGTTACCAGAATGATGGTCACGGAAATGTTTTGACAGTCCAGTGATATTACGGGTACTGGATATGGTGCGAGGATTGGCACCAGTAATATGCTCTGACAGGCGATCCTTCAATTTTCTGCATGTACACCCAATGTATTGTAAATTGCATGTGGTGCATTCCGGCAGGTAAATAATAAATGTGCTTTCGCAATTCATATGTCTGAGTGTTTTAAAATGTTTACCATTAGAGGTGGAGACAAAAGAAGATGTTTTGTGCATAAATTTGCAGATATTA
>CM033641.1:219279925-219456051 GCA_019512145.1 Engystomops pustulosus | reverse complement strand
CGCGGTTTAAAACACTAACTAAAATAAGCTCCGGCACCAGCTCACCCTGAGCTGGTGCCCGGTATTGCCATCGGAAACCTGCCACTACAAGTGGTAGGTTTCCTTTAAGAGATAGTCTAGCCTATAACATTTGACAAAGGTTAAAGATGACGACCATGTTGTAGCCTTGTCCACTTTGCCCATGACATAACTCTGTTCAAGAGGTAGTAGGCCTTATAGAAAGAATCCTTATTTCTGAGAAATAACTTGATAGCATGTATGCTGTAGCATTCTTGGTGGCCTTAGACCACCTGGTGATTCTACTTGTCCTTTGCCCGTTATTGGGAGCACTGGAATAGGAGGCACAAAAATAATGGAAGATCATTTTTGAAGGGAAGACATCAAAAACTGCTATTCTTAAATCTTGAGTGTGGAGACTTCATTGATCCTAATGAGAGGTTTGTAGATAAAAAGGAACATAACAAAAATGTTATTATTGATTTTTTTTATGTTGCAAAAAAATCTGGCATCGATACCCAGATGAGGAAGTCATCTCAATTTTTGAAGTATGGATCTTAGGTTAATGGAACCTGTAGTTCAATAACCCGCCTGGCTGCGATGATGGCGGTCTGAAGAATAATTTAAAGGGAACCTGTCACCTGGGACCTCATTTTTCACTAAAGACAGATTGTAAAAGCCCATGACACCTGCAGTGCAAATCTGCCTTTTCTAAGCATTTGCATTACAATGTAATATGCTATGGCAGGCGATCTTCAATTTCTGCATGTACACCCAATGTATGGTCATGGTATTGTAAATTGCATTGGGTGCACATTCCGCCAGGTGGTAAATAATAAATGTGGCTTCTTTCCCCATTCAGATGTATGAAGTTTTTTAAAAGGTTTGTACCATGAAGAGGTGGAGACAAAAGAAGATGTTTTGTGCATAAATTTGCAGATATTACATCTGTTTCCTCCGCAACAGAAACTGCCCTTACAACTCAACCAAGTAGGAGTGGCATTGGAGTTGGAAAAAATGTTGGGAGATAAGGTGGGGGAACGGCGAGGTACACACGAAATGCCATCAGAAAGGATTTTTTTTAAAGAGATGTCAGTTTCAAGTATGGGTAAGTGTTTGTTGATGATGGCAGAAATTTCCGCATGATGAGATGAGTATTGAGTACTAAAGATCGGTTTAGAGGGAATGCGGTTTTTGGTAGGTTTGGAAAGAAGATAGTGAGAACAGGGGTGAGCATCAACAATGCGCTTGGCGCGTTCACAACACGACAAAATAAGACCAAAGAACAACGCTTCTCGCAAAAGAGAAGCCCTAAACCAGATTTGTCAGCCGAAAAATAATGGTAAAATTTTTTAAAATTTAAAATCTATATAAACAAGGTATTTTCGTAATTGCGGCGGCGACCCACAGAATAAAAATAATATTCTATTGTTATGGTGAACCGCCAAAAAAAAACAAAACAAAAAAAAATCTTACCAAAAATTTATGATTTTCATTTTCTCCACCAACAAAGAGTTAATAAAATCTTATCAATTAGCTATAAATGCCCCAAAATTATGTACCAGAAATCTGCTTCTAATGTGGCAAAAAAATAAGCCCCTATAGGTCCACAATAAAAAAAGGAAAAAATTATAGCCTGTACAATGTGACATAGCAAATCTGATCTGGATGGCGCCTCCTTCCCTTCTATGCCCGGCCGTGCACCCATACAACAGGTTACCACCACATATGGGGTATCAGTGTACTCGGGAGGAATTGGGGATCAAACCTTGTGGAGCCTTTTTTTATTTAATCCATCGTAAATGTTTCATTTTCCACCCAAAATGAGTGTATTGTGAAAAAATATTACAATTTGTAGACCACACCTCCATTTAGCTTCAAAAGTAGAGAATTTAGAACTTTGAAAATAAGAATTTTTAAACATTAAAAAATGAAAAATTTGGCAAAAATAACTAAACACAAAAGATATCATCCAAATTTTTAAACTAACTTGAAGTAGAATATGTTAGGAGAAAACCGTCTCAAAATCCCCTGGAGATGTTAAAAAAAAATCTGCCACGATTTTCTCGGGTGTAAACTGTCCTATAGTGCACCCTCCTTACCTGCAGCAGGTGACTGAGCCTTTTTTAGCTGGGGGCGTGTGTTATGCTAATCTTCTCATACTGTCAGTACTGAGCTGTGATTTCTCTATGTGCATCTAAAGGTTATGTTCGCACACATTGTAATATTCTGTTTACATTGTGTTTACACCATGTTTACAAAAATGATATGTTACACACATTGTAAACATGCATGCAATGTAAACAGAAAAGCAAACGCTATGCAAACGAGACAGCAACGCATACACCACATAAGGAATATTTGATCTTTTAAAAATTAAGAATGGTTCCCTGTAAATCCTTCAATTGTGACCCTGGCTTTCAAAGCCTAATAGATTCATTTATATGACAGGATTACAGCAGAAGATAATCCACAATGTATTGTTATGTATCATTAATAATATATATTTATTTGTGTTTTAGAGAACAATGTCAGACATCTGGAAACGTGCCGAAAGCTTATGACGGCCACACAAAGTCTCAAGCAGGAGGAACAGGAGGAACACAATAAAAGAGGGGGGGGCATGCATTATTAAAAAGATTATTATATATATTATCATCTTGAAAAAAAACAAAGGGGGGTTTCTAAGCCACCATTCTGTTGCATGCAAGGTTTGATGAAACTGATGGAACAATTTACTATTTACACTTTGTACAGGGCTCTGAGCTCTGGGGGCCAGGACTGCGCACAGATTGACAAAATCCTCAGAATTCTTTGTCACAAAAGCTCCTATCGAAAACACCATGAGAAGTTGCTACGAGGGATATGGCCGGCTTGCCAGGAGGCTCAAGATGCAGTTCAGGGGGTTTATTACAACAGTAGTAGTCAATGCAATCTTACTATTCTCCTATAAATTGCCTGTACACTCATAAGGACAAGATTATGATTATACTTTGACCTTATGTCTGTCCCCAAATGTAGCCTGCTTCTTCAGTTTAACATGAAGCCTTGTGTTTCTCACTGAGGATTTGTTCACACGTGGCCCTTCAATTTCGGTTTTTGTGTGATTGTTTTTTAACAAAAACTGAGAAGGAGAGATTTGCAAATTCATTAATGTTAACATTTGTGTTACTAAACACAATTCTTAACAGCATGCAGTTAGGTACTAATATTGTGTTACATATTAAACCCAAGTGTGTAACACATTAGGGGGTGGGGGTGCAGATTCCAGAGGAGGTCTTTGGCGGTTTCTGCTATTTCTGTCTGCCTCCTGGTGATAAATTGCAGGAGCAGAGGGATAGATCTAACTCTGTAGGGACAGCCAGAGAACCTAGGAGACGGTGTAGAAGTTACAGTTATCTCATTTCTTTATTCAAAACATAGCGCTGTTGGACAGTGAGAAAGGGTTATTAGGGGTTTAATAAAACCCCATACCAGCTTCCTATCAGCTCCACAGGGGGAGGGGTTCCAGTTAGATATGGCTCTTTTTCGATAATCCAGTTACAGTGGGAGAAAATTTTTTTTTTAAAGAGGACCTTTCACTACCTCACTTATATTATGGTTAGAGTTAGATACCCTTCTGTTGGGAGGCTTGCAAGCTGTACAAAGGTCAGGGGCACTTAGAATTTTCGTCTCGCCCACACGGTTTCTTATGTGGAGGTTATTAGTCCTTGAGAACTGTGTTTGGTCCAGAGAGGAGGGGGAGCATGGGGGAGGCCTGTGTGTTTATGCTATCTTTTCATAGCTCAAGTAGTGAGCTCTGTTGATTCTCGCTATGTGCATCTAAAGGTACAGATGTTCGCACCACAGGTAATATTCGTGACATTGTGTTTACACCATGTGTACAAAAATGAATAATGTTACACACATTGTAAAAACATGCTGCATTGTGTAAACAGGAAAAGCAAACGCTATGTAAACGTAAGTGCTGACAAGATGACGCAACGCATACACAACATAAGGATATTTGAGCTTTTTTAAAACTTAAGGAATGGTTCCCTGTAAATCCTGCACAATTGTGACCCTGCTTTCAAAGCCAATAGGATTCATTTATGACAGGATTACAGCAGAAGATAACCACAATGCATTGTGATGTATCATTGATAAATTATCGTAAAAATGAAGAGGATGAGCAGCACTCCAAAGTTAGATGAAAAAAAGTGGAAGATTTTAGTACACCATAAGAGCACTTGTGGTGGAATAGCTATTTCTTATGGTGGAATATATGGATAACTCTTCACTTTTTTTCATCTACTTGGAAGTGCTTTGCTGCTTCATCATCTTCATTGGCAATCCTATCATTTTTATCTACATGTTAGGGCCATGTCGGGGCCCTATGTGAAAAAAGACATGAACCGGCCCTTTGCACTGGGTGGCGCCGTTCCACTACCTCTTACTTTGTCATTGATAATATATATTTATTTGTGTTTTAGAGAACAATGTCAGACATCTGGAAGAACATGTCCTGTCTCTAAATAACTACTTGTGGAGCCGAAAACGACCACCCGAAGATAGACAATTGAGAGAGAAAGCTATGGAACTAGAAAATAAGTTTAGAGAAAACACAAATTTTAAATCGGGTACCTACTTTAAATGTATTCTGATCTGATCTAATAGTTCGAAGATCCCCTTAAACACTGAAGGACAGAAGAAAGCTGGTATTTTTTATATGGATGTTTTGCTCGATTTGCAGCTAATTCTGTTAGGTAGCAGCCCTGGAGAGCTTTGTAACCATAACTTTGTGTAAGTTGTTAGCAGCAGCAGAACTGTGAAGAATTGATTCAGGATTAAAGCTAGCAGTGCTGCACTGGGGGGGGGTGTCCTCACACTGTTGTGTTGCTAGATCTCTTTATTTAATGCTCCTATGAATAAATGCAGTACAGAAACTGCATTCTGTTACACTGTAAAATGGATTTACATTCCAGTATAGTAACTGGACTTGGTGTGGTGGTGGAGTATACTTACTCTGCTGTGCGATCACTTCAATGAACCGCTCTTTGGTGAAGCAGGAGAGACCAAAGAGTGGTTCATTGGAGTTGACGCACAGCAGAGTAAGTTATACTCCACTACGCACAAATCCATTACCTATACTGGAATGTAAATCCATTTTCACAGTTTAACAACACACACAAAGATATATTTAACCAGATCTCAAGCTGCTACATAACATGGTATGCAGTTTAATAGGGTTAAAACTGCTGACAAGGGTTCTTCATGTGTGTTATGATTGTTTTATAATTTTTCTATTTTTAAAACAGATCTAAATATTTATCAAAAGGAAGAAAAGTTAAAAAATGATGTGTTGAATACTTTACGAAAGAATACTTATCACTGGCAGCCTTTAAGGTAAGCAGTTGTCTGGTGGCCTCAATAGCCTGGTCATTCTTTAACAGTATTTTTTGGAAATGTGATGAAAGTGTGAAGGATGGATTTAATGTTGATACTGTGTGTTACACAGATTTATTGGGACGAACCTGTACTCCATGGGTTAACTCAACCTAAATGATTTATGCTATTAAATCCAAGTGACACAAGGACTGATTTCATGTGTGAACTGGCCTGTGGAAAAAATTACACTTTCATATCCTGTGGTCAGAGTGCAGTCACACAGTGCGTTCTCGGACCATTTTTCAACGGACTGAAGACGCATGCGTTTTTGTATGGTTACCATGCGTGTGGCTGGTTTAAAATCTGTTTATCTTAATTTCTAGAATTGTAGGTAGGTGTGCAACAGATTAAAACGTTAAAGCGTTTTCAGTCCGTTTAAACATGTCACCTTTCAGGTATTCTGTATGGCCTTTCATTCATGGAGAATCACTGATTGGACTGCCCTATTCCTAGATGACTGCTTCTAGGCATAGAGAAGGCACAGATCTAAATGAACACTTGACAAGCTATACCTACAACAAAACTATATACAGGTAGTCCCCTGGTTACATAGGAGATGGGGTCTGTAGGTTTGTTCTTAAGTTGAATTTGTATGTAAGTCGGAACTGTATACAGGCGGTCCCCTACTTAAGAACACTCGACTTGCATACGACCCATAGTTACAAACGGACCTCTGAATATTGGTAATTTATTGTACTTTAGTCCTAGGCTACAATAATCAGCTATAACAGTTATCATTGGCGTCTGTAATGAAGCTTTAGTGTTAATATTCATTCTTATGACAACCCAACATTGTTAAAATCACAGAGACCAAAAAAGTTCTGTCTGGGATTACAATGATAATATATACAGTTCCGACTTACATACAAACTCAACTTAAGAACAAACCTACAGACCCTATCTTGTATGTAACCCGGGGACTGCCTGTACTTTATCATTGTAACCCCAGCCAAATTTTTTTTTGGTCTCTGTGACAATTGGATTTAAAAAATTTTGGATTGTCATTAGAACCAGGATTACCAATAAAGCTTCATTGCAGACACCTGTGGTAACTGTTATAGCTGATTATTGTAGCCTAAGGCTAAAGTACAGTAAATTACCAACATCCAGAGGTCCGTTTGTATCCAGGGGTCGTATGTAAGTCAGTGTTCTTAAGTAGGGGACCGCCTGTATATCAATCTGCTCAGCTCCTTCTGCTCCATAACATGATATCTGCAGATTACACTGCATTTTCATTGCCGTATGCACTTGCCATTACACACACTAGTATGATATTGCAGCATGTGAGTAATCTCCTAACAATTTGTCACCCCACCACTCCCCTCTGCATAGGTCATGATGAAGTGAAACACAGGGTGGCCACCGAACCTTATTGCCTTATTGGGTGACATAGACCCGTACTACGATCTGGCCACAAATTCTGCGGCCACCATGACAGTCATGTGCATAAGACCATGATTTTGTTGCTGCCAATGTTGAGGGCGTCACCCTTATGATGTATTGGTCCATATCTGGACAGTTAACCCTTTGGTGTTTCCCAGTGATGTTTCAGAGGCTGGGGTTGGATGCCATAGCATAGCATCTGTATCCCATAGATTATTATAGCCCCTGTTAAATGGATACAAGATAAAATTGTGTAGTCTAGTATGCTATTCCATTCTTTGTTTCCAACCGTATTCTGATGTATACAGACTAGACCCGTTTGGTCTCTACTCGACACAGGAGAGGTCTATGTACACGTTTATGGTGTACATCAGGGACTTCTGGACTACATGCTGAAGATGTGAACCTAGCCTAATAATGTTTGCATTTGTGTACATATGTTCATATTGCCATCTGTAGCAAAGACAAACAAGGAGAGGATAAACAGTTCCCAGGGACAACATTTTGGTGTTATGGGGTGTATATTGAACTAGCTGTTTGTGTGCTTGTATCTTTGGGTGCTGTCACTCAAGGCGTTCTTGAACTATTCTTTAATGCACTGAAAACGCATGTGTTTTTGTATGTTTACCATGCATGTGGATGGTTTTAATCCATTTCATAGCTGCTTACACTTCCAGAAAAGCAGATTCAAACCGGCCAAACGCATGGTAAACCTACAAAAACACTTGTGTTTTCAGTGCGTTTAAGAACGGTCCAGGAATGTGTTTGTGTTCTTTACGGTTTGGTTACTTGTGTAGATTGTAAGCTCCTATTTATTTCAAAGGGAGACAGACTCTATTGTCATTTATAATACATCATTTATGTGTAAAATGTATTTTGTGTGATATTTGTATTGAAAGTTGCAACCCAGAGGTATATCCCTAATAGTTGGGTATTTGACACCTATGTGTACATAGAGTTGCCTTAGTTAAGAGTGTCTGAGCTGACCACAGGGGATCTGCTTGTTCAAAGATTGCTGCTTCCTGGCCCCGGAACTTTCAGCATTTGTTCTGGTCTGTTTTTTTTTTTTTGTTGTTTTTGCTGAAATATGCTATGATCAGAAGCTTTTTATAACGACTACAAGAACCCAGATCTCAACAGGTGACCAGAAACAAAATTCTGGTAGTTCAGTTCCATGATCAGTGTAGTGGGTGGTCTAGGAACTACAGCTCCACTACCATACAGTTGGCAATGCAACAGCAAGGGTGCAAAATAATGCTCATCAGTATGTGTCCCAAGCATCTGACCTAAACTGATCTAAAGGTCATGACCTGTCATATGGATAGGTCATAAAAATCCTGGAGATCTGTGGTGACAGAGGTAGATGTAGTTGTTAGAAGCAAGCTACGCTTGCGCTAGAAATGTTACCACTTTGAGCCAATATTTTAGGACAAAGTAGACCAACTCATAGGAGGTATAAAGTTAGACAAAAGTGTTTACAGATATACTATATCGTTATACAGTGTGACCACTGACACTTTCAGGTCTAAAATCACTCTCAAAATATAATAATAATACTATTTTTCTACTAAATAAAGTTTATCTATTTATTTTCTTCCAATCTAATCACTGTAGAGTTCTGATATCTGGCATTCACATAAGTTTCTAATAATGTAACCTTTATCAGTGCCTGTGTGATAACTAGTTCCACATAACATTCATACTGATAGTGTCCTATCTTTATCGCAGCTACACAGACCAGCTTGGCTTGGTGTATTTAGCTGCACGCTTTGATGGAGGTTTTGCTGCTGTCTCTAGAGCACTACAAGAGGTGAGAAAATGCAAGAATGTGACTTGTTATGGCTTTTTATATAAGTACCAACAGCAAGGAAGTGGCATTTAAGAGTGATTTATTAAAGGACATCTACCACAAGCATGAAGGGCTGTAAACCAAGCACACTCACATACTGGTGTGTGCCCCCGCTGGCAGGATCCATTCTTCTTTAAGCTTCCTATACCTTTGTTTTTAAGAAAAAAGGGATATTGGATTATGCATATGAGCCTGGTGGGCTCATACCCCTATGGAGCCTGGTCATGTGATGGACACACAGGAACCGTGATTATCACAGAGCGTAATCAGAGCCATGTGATCCAAATGGATCATGCACCTGCATGTTCATCACAAGACCATGGACACATTTCTATCCACTGGACATGGACACTGAAGCTTTCTGTAGTAGGACAGCAAGCAGAGATCTAGAAAACGCTAAGGAATTGTTACAGAAACTGTATTGGAAAATTTGTGTAACTTTTCCTTACACAAACCATATCAATTATTTGCTGAAAGTGGACAACCCCTTTAACTCTCACAATCAGTGCTGCCACCAGTAGCAGCAGGTAACCTATTTTGTGTTGTGGTTGAACCTGTGACATCATTTCTTTCAGAGGCTCCTCGGCCTGTCATCTGACATTTTCCTATACAGCCTACCAGAATATTCAGAATATTTGTTGTCTGTTTTTTTTATGAATGCAAATTTGTCAATAAAAATGTATTGCATTCTTTTGCAGTATATTTTTATGAGTGATCTGGCCACGTAGGGTTCCAATTTTGAACTGAAAAAATTGTAATAAAATTTCAAAAAAATATTTTAAAAAAGGAAAAATGTAAGTCTTCATTCTCCCAGAAAGGTCCAAAATGAAATGAATACACAGTTCTTAAAATGGCATCAGTGAAAACAGCATTTGCCCTGCAAAACTGACACATTTATGCAGGACCGTACACTGAAGTATGAAGTGGTCACAGGAATTGGAATATGGCGTTATAATTACATCTCAAAATTTTTTAATGGTACAAAGACATAACTATGTAATAGGTGGTATGGTATTAACATGATTGTACAGAGACAAAGAATAAAGGGAGGGGGGCATTTGGACCACACGGTGTGAAAGCCCTAAAAAAAAAACCCACTATAAAATGGCACAATTGTGTTTTTACTTGTCCTTTCCACCATATTTAGTTTTTCTACTGTTCAGTACATTGCACAGTATATTAAGTGGCTCTGTATATGGAAAAATAAAAATGTTTTGGGTGATTTTTGGAATGCAGGGTGTAAGTAACAGTAACACAAAAAAGAAAAAGTCCTACCTGGCAAGGGGTTAATAGTTATCCATATTACAGGTAGCAGCAGCATTCCAGCCCTCTATTTATAACTCTCCTTTTTGGAGTGGAGTACTTGCTGTTGTGTATAATGGAGGAGTGGGCCTAAGAGTCTTTATCTAGTTTGAGGTGTATAACCACCTGGGTGCTGTATCCCATTTCACTACTGAGCACTGTAAACTATTTTTAGACTGGTCGTGTTCTGGATTAATAAATTATATAATAAATCTACAATCTGATAATTGATAGCTTTGTATTGAATATATACCATACGGTCTGCAGATGGTTAATTTGCTAACATCAGATTGGACATAGGATGAAGAAAGTGTTTCAGAGATCTGACCACATCCTATCCTATTCATGCCCACAGTAGCTTACTCGTAAAAGAAATGCATGTATGTTAATCCTTTAAAGGGAACCTGTCATCAAAAATTGGCTTAATAAACCACTACCAGTATGTTGTTACGCAGCTGGACACCTTTCAGATCATGTCTCTTTCCGGCCCCAGGGTGGTGGCATCATTCAGAAAATAAACTCTGAAGTGAGATGTAAATTGGTTGTATGAAATCAAGGAGGCGGATAATTTAACACTGAAATCAATCTCTCCCTGCTTCAGAACACCCCTCTACCTGTAATTGATGGTCCTGGATCCAGAAACATTACTAACCAGATCTCCTGAAATCTGGCGCATGTTGTCAGTCACCAGGGAGGAAGGATTCAGAGGTGAGGAGAGCTTGACTTCAGTGTTAAACTCTCCACCTCCAAGGGGTGGAAACCTTGCCATAGTAAAAGAGAGAAGGAAAAAATACATTGATTATGAAATCCTTGTAAAGTGACAATTAAGCAAAGTCTCTATTTGCCAATTTCTCATGAACTCTGTTTTGTGTCCATAGATATATCAGCGTGTTCCTGATTTCAACCCACAGACATTGATGGACTTTGGATCTGGTGTTGGATCAGTGTCATGGTGAGAAGCCTTAAAGGGAGGTTACCAGCTAATTTTGGGTTAAAACAGTATTGTGTAGGGCAGGTTATAGACTTTCTTGACTTTCTTGCTTCCCAAGTGTCATTTTAGAGAAAAGTTTTATCTTTAAAGGCTACCTGTCATGAGGAAGGTAATTTTTATATGACAGGTTCCAATAGCCTTTGGCATGTTAATTTCCAATATGCATCTGAATAATTGGACTGGTTTTTAATTTTTTCTTTAACATTACCTCCTTGCTGGCAGCGTGTGGTGAGTTCAAATGCCACAAGTCAACTTCTCCTCAATGCCTCCTCACCCTTCTTCGCTCGCCTCCTCTCTGCTCATGTCAGCTCGCTACCACAAGAATGCCCATTTGAACTACTCCCCCACCCGTCCGTGGAACTCGTCACATGCTACCGGCAGGGAGCCAGTTAATGTTAAAGAAACTGTTAATAAGCACTGGAATTATTCAAATGCACAACAAAAACTCATTTTTTAAATCAACATGCCAGAGGCTATTGGAACCTGTCATCATTAAAAATGACCTCCCTGATGACAAGTTCCCTTTAAAGGGGTATTCCAGGAATAAACATAATTCATATTCAAATGGGTCATTAAAATATAAGCTGGGGTGCAATTATTTATTTACCTTCTCTTTGCAAAAAAGTGCTGTGGACATACACTATGATGGAGAATTAAAATGCTACTGGCCCTATAATCAGTCCTGTGACTTGGCCCCTGTGGAGGAGGCACAGGACAGATGATGGCTGCTGATCAATTGTCCACATCACATGTCCTGCACCTGCCTCAACAGGTCATGTGATCATCATTATGTTAGGCTGTAGTGGGTTGGTTGCAGTGCACCCAGTATGGCCAGTGTTGTGGTGACACCCATCTCAGTAAGGTAATGTGCAGTGATGCACATCATTACTATGGTAACAGTGCAGGACAGTCTGTTACATCTTCACTGGGAGCAGAGTGTAAAAGGGAAAAGCTGTTAGTGAGAACTGAAGGATCACGGGAGTTGTAGTTGTAGATGGTGGCCATCTAAAACTCTGCATACTTTAGAAAGAAAATTTTGTTAGTCATAAAAGCAAACTATTTAAGTTCCATTTTGTGACTAATGGCACTGTGTATTGTTGTAATCATTTAGTTATAACATTATGAGTTTTGTATCAGACATTTCCCGGAATACCCTTTTAAACAAGTGAGATACTTGTTGCACTGGAGGTGGGGCCACTCCTGCTGGTGCACCCAATTTCGTCTTTTGCACTCTTTTTCCTATAGGAGATGTAAAGTGGTAGTGCTGTAGTAGTGGATAGTATAGTAAGAAGAAAACGGTGCACCAGCAGGCACCGCCCTACTCTACTATTTTCTCTAAAAACACAGTGTATTTGAATACAAAATGATATTTCTGGAAAGTGGATAAAGTAGTTTGTGTTGTAAGGAATGTTTTCTCTATTTGTTGTCCCCATTCTCTTTACTTGTGGATGGAGGTGGGCTTTTTTCTGACAAACCATAGGGATCATCAGATATTATTGGTGAAGCTGTGAGTGCCTGAAGATTTGTGAAGTGAAGTATTACATGACAAAGAAAATATTAGCAATCAAGGTTTTCTCTATGATGCTGCTTTTTTGGACATTGTGTGGCTGTTGTTCCACAGCATCTGATATTCATAGTTTCACAGCATGTGATCACCGAGGGGTTACCCATTGCCTGTTTTCTGTTTAATACATTCTTCTGTTTTTCAGGGCAGCCCATGGTATATGGGGTAATAAACTGAAAGAATACATGTGTATTGATTCTTCATCATCAATGAATACTCTCAGTGAATTGGTATTGAGGGGTAATACATTCATTTATTTTTCATTTTACATATTCAACACTTTTCTCTTTCTAGCCATTAACCTTTCTCTTTTTGTGATTTTGATCAGGCGGGTCAGATAAAGGTGAGATGCACATCTCGGGCATTCATTTTAGACAATTTTTGCCAGTTTCACCAAAGGTAAGTCTTTGTGGCATGAACCTTCTTCTGCAACCTGCCCAACATTTTGTATGGTTAAAGAGGAATGCTGAAGCCAGATTCACAACATGCATGTAACAAAAACATTTAATAAAACAAGGCAGTAACTTAAACTTTAAATGGCAGCGGGGATATAGGGTATTTACTGTGTACTCTAGCTTCAAACATGTACAGTATTTTTCGGACTATAAGGCGCATCGGATTATGAGGCGCACCATCAATAAATGCCTGCTAAAACGTTCAAGTTCATATATAAGGCGCACCTGATTATAAGAATGAATGACCAGCAGGTGGCAGACCTGTGCACAGTTCAAGGCAGCTGTTGTCTGTAAGTATGGTTCATATATAAGGTGCACCTTTTGATTTCTGAGAAAATTGTTTTCCCATATTGTTTTATATCATCACTATGAAGGCAAACAGACCTCTGTATGTTGGTAATTTGCTGTATTTTATCCCCTGGCTACAACAATCAGTTGTAGGAGTTAGCAAAGGTGTCTGCTATTAAACTTTATTGTTAATCCTGGTACTTGTGACAAACCAAAATTTTTAAAATCCAATTGTCATAGAGACCAAAACATTTTGGTTTGGGTTACAATTCTCATATATACCGTTCAAAATTGCATACAAATTCAACTTAGGTCCTGTAGGTTTGTTCTTATCTTATGTAACCCAAGTCGTACCTGTTCTGGGGGTTTTATCACATTGTTTTCTTTTCAACTTTTTTGACATATTGGCATCTGCGTAACAAATGTTTCCAGTGTTGCACCAGATTTATCTTTGGAATTGAGATGTTTATGTTGACTCAGATGCCAGATATAACACCATCTAAGATAAATCAAACAAGCCCAAATTTAAAAAATAAAAAAGGCTGACACAAATTTCCAGACAAAAGATAAGTGAATTATAAATTCTGTATCATTGATTTTAATAATTTACTGTACTGTAATTTAATGTTTATAATAATAAACATTTTAATTGAGTTTATATAACGTGAAGTTTCATATCAAAACTATGAAGGGATACAACATATAACTAGACTAAACCAATTGGTAATTTCAGCTTCCTATTGTTTCCTGATAGTAACTCAAATTAACAGAGTAAAAATGATATAGAACACTACTACTGTCAAAATCCTTCTTTTAAGTCTAGTTATAATTGGAACAGTATCAGACAAGATTGTGAGTTACATTTGATAATTTGTGTAACTACTGCTGCTATATTAAATTAATCTTTTTGTTGGGATATGTCTTTTTAGGTACAGTTTGACCTAGTTGTGTCTGCATACTCTTTAAATGAACTTCCTAACTTTGCTGAACGTGAGAAAATAATCCAGACATTATGGAGAAAAACGGGAGGCTTCCTGGTTAGGATTTATTAGCCACTTTTTTGTCTACTGGATTCTTTATGTATCATCATTTAACATCCTTCTATCTGTCTTCCGGACCTTAGGTGCTGGTAGAAAATGGAACTCGAGAAGGATATCAGCTTTTAATGGAAGCTCGTGATATAGTTTTAAAGGCAAGTAACGCCTCTAGTTTTTACAATCATGTTACATATGTACTTAAAAACAAGAACAGAACTCCAAAAACATCCTGGATGCTTGTCACGATTTTAACAATTTGTGTTTACAAAGTTCCTTTACGTGCCTACATCGTTTCAGGTAATAACCCTTTCTCAGACTGAGGCTATAAAGTACATGAAACAAAAACATAATGGCCCACATTTACTAAAAACCTTGTGCATTTTGCCTGTGTAGCATGCAGAAGGCACCAGATTCATGAATTGTGGTGTTCTTCATAAATTTGGCGCTCCCTGCACTGCCCCGACAGAGTGCACCAACTTTTTTGGTGCACCTTTAACATGGGGCATGCAACACACTTCTGTCAGCCTTTGCATGTTAAATGTGGCGTGTGCAAAGTCCACCAAAAAACTGGCTCAAGGACTTTTAGTAAATGTGCCCCAATGACAAGTATATGGGCCTCTGCCAAAGAATATTTATACTGTATAATAATGTCACGGTAGAGTCTGCGGTGAAGCAAGTCATAAAAACTATTGTGTATAAATAGAAAATATACCAAGGATTGGGGTATCAAATTGGGTAAGTTTTATTTTAGCAGCAAATCCAATAAGATTTCAACACGTAAATCCACTGAGCTCTGCATTGTCTGTTCTATGTTCTAATATGTTCTATAAACCTGAAATTATTAACAAGCACAAAGGATGCTTGGAGAAGGGGGCAGATGAGTAAAATTGTCTAAGGTACAGAGAGAGACACTAAAATATGTGCAGGGTCACATACTGAGATGGAGGGACTAATGGGTAACTGGGGTGACCCTCTGTCAACCCTTTTCTTTGCATCTACCGAGCTGTACAGGCAAAATGCTCTGCTAGCAACTACATAGAGCAGCAGTACATAAGTAGCAGCAGCTCGATTAGCAGTTGGATGCATAGAGATAATCAGCCGAGAGTGAGGAGATAACTCAGACTGCTTTGATGGCCTAAACTGAGGGACATATCAAAGGAATTGCTGGATATGGGTAATGAAACATGACCTACTTGACTGACAAGAATAATTCCTTTGTGAAAAAAATATATTGTCATACATGCACAAACCTTAAAGGGTTTGGCCACTCTAACATAAATTGCCTATGTGCCTTTACTGCCTTAATAATAATCCCTAAATGCTCACCAATCGATTCTACATCCTTGATGCTTCCTCTAGTGCTGTGTGCAGACTCACTGTGCATAGACATGTAAACAAAGATCCTACACTGGTAAATAAGAGGCACCTGTAGAAGGGGATTATGGTTCATCCTGCTGCCCCACCCCCACTCTCCCTGTGTATGTCAGTGAGACAGACTGAGAAAAAAAACACACACTGGAGGCTGCTATTAGGACGGACTGCAGGAGTGAGAACCAGGAAGTTGTGTATGTATGTAGAGGGCAGCATGGGGAGAACGGGGAAAGACTGAAGCCCTTACAGGAGGCAAAGACACGGGTACATATAAATGAAAAGACCGGTTATCATTTTCAATGATATCATTTTGAGGACTGTACGACCTTTTGATCACTTTCTATAGATTTTTTTTTTTATATTTTTCAAAATGGCAAAAAAGTGCCATTTTTGACTTTGTGCGCTATTTTCCGGGGTTAAACGCATTGAAAAACCTTTAATATATTTTGATCGGTCATTTTTGGATGCGTTGATACCTAATATGTTTATGATTTTTACTGTTTATTTATATTTATGTCAGTTCTAGGGAAAGGGGGTGATTTGAATTTGTAGGTTTTTTATTATAATTTTTTTGTAACTTTTTTTTTTTATTTTTACTATTTTTCAGACTCCCTAGGGTACTTTAACCCTAGGTTGTCTGATCGATCCTATCATATACTGCCATACTACAGTATGGCAGTATGTGGGGATTTTCCTCCTCATTCATTACAATGTGCTATCAGCACATTGTAATGAAGGGGTTAAGACGAAATGGCCTCGGGTCTTCGGAAGACCCGAGGCTACCATGGAGGCAGATCGCCGCTCCCCGATGACGTCACGGGAAGCAACGATCCTAGGCAAGATGGCGGCGCCCATGCGCCGCTCTCTTTTTGAGGCTGCCGGCAGCTTTACCGGCACCGATCCCGGGTGTTACTGGTAAGTCTTTGCTGCGATATGCAGCAAAGACTTACCGGCTATGGAGAGGGCTCAGCCCGTGAGCCCTCTCCATGAAGCGGGACCGACCGCCGCCGTGAATACACGGCGTGCGGTCGTGAACCAGTTAAGTGGCCAACCCCTTACAAAAAAGCTACTTTAAAATTACAAAAGTTTGTTACATTGTAATATTTTTGGATTGTGGGATGAAACTGAAGTAAGCTGAAAACGCAGGGAAAACATACAGTTGTCATGCATATGCTGTGAGGCAAGGATATGAGTGCTGTATGATAACATTCATATTCTCTAACCCAATTACTGGGTATAATGAAATTAGTTAAAGGGATATTTCCATCTCGGTCACCTCTGTTATTAAACAGATGCAGGTCTCAGAGGTCCCTCACCTTGCATCTTCTTAAAATTTTCTGTAAATTTCAATAATAACATACCGTAAGTAGTGAATTTTGACCACTTTAGGAAGTCCCATAGATGTGAATAGAGAAGGCCTCTTCTCACCATGGCAATGAGATATGGGTTTAGTAAATGCTGTTCTTATAATAGAAATAGAAATATCCCTTGAACTTAAATTTTATTGGAATTTATTTTAGAATTTTTCTCCAAACAGGGAGGTGACAAAGAAGTGTGGGACCACCGTCCAGCTTATGTGTTTGCACCAGTAAGAACTTTTTATCTTTAATATATATATTTGCTACCTCCATAAAGACAACTGTATAAACCAGAATGTTCATCTATAAAATATAAAACAAAATTTGGAACTGAATACCTCTTATTGGACTACTATTAAAAATATTTATTAGGATTAGCACATCCTTCCTTTTTTTCTATTCTTGTATGCTTTAAAGGGGGCTGTACCAAATTTAATTACCCCCTTCCACAGATGTGTGTGTGTGTGTGTGTGTGTGTGTGGGGGGGGGGGGTTAACAATTTGATCTGTGAGTGTCTGACTTTTGGAACTCCCACTGATCGAGAGATTGGGGGTCTCACTAATTAATGGAGTGACAATTTTGGCATGTTTTCTGCTTCTCCATTGAATACTATGGGATCATAGAAAGTTTCAGAGCACAGCGCTTGGCTATCTCTGGCACACCTCTAGACAGTGGATGGGAGGGTCACACATAGCTGAGGCTGAGTACTCTGGTTACGGGGTAACAAATTGAATTAATGCTCATTTCCTAGTGTTAATAGCAGAATTATTTCTGCATAACTTTATAGGTGTACCTATAAATACCCCTGAGTACATTTCTTTCTATGTAGGTTCCTTTTTTTCCTGTCATTTAATGAAGTGTTTGCTCATTTTCTGTTACCTTTTCTACTTAATACCAGCTAAGCATGCAAGTTGTATATGGGGGAAGGAATTAATACTTTATTATTACACCTTATTAATGCATATGTGTAATATGGACTGTTATTTATGTTTTTCTGACAGTGAATTGTTAAATAAAATGAGATCTATACAATAATGTCATGTATGAAGCTGTGAATTTTAGATGTTATGCAGGAATCCAGTTCCAGTTTTTCAGCAGTAGATGACGCTGTAGCACAATTGCTGTGTGTAACTGATTAAACTTCTACGGTTTAACTAAGAAATAAATATGTATCTGTGTATGCAGGTTACATCCAATCTTGTTATAATACACATTATCAAATATATTTAATAATAATCTTTACTTATATAGCGCCATATTCTGTAACAAATCATATATACAAATATAATACTTCATTACAGAGTACAAACTGTTATGTGGAACAATACAAGTGAGGGGCCTGTTCGCAAGAGCTTACAGTCTGTATACAGGAGGAGGTGGTGGCATAATGTAGAGCTTTGTGGATGAGTTATTATTTTAAAGTCCAGCACAACCCCAAGACAGCGGGCCTGCTGCCTCAATGTTATAGTGATCCCATTCAGCGAAATAGTGTAGTCAGGGTTGGGTCTGTTAGTAGATGGTCGAAAGACAATAAGTTCAGTCTAAGGCCCCTTCCACACTAGCGTTTTTCATGCGCGTGTTCTGCGTGTGCTTTTGGCGCACAGAATTTGCATTGCACTCTGTCCCATTGTTTCCAGTGGGCTTGTCCTAGTTTTTTCACGCGCGTGCATGCATTTGTTTTCACAAGCGTCAAAATTGCAGCATGCTCTACTTTTGCGTTTCACTGCGTTTTTCACGCCCCATTCAAGTCTATGGAGACCAATGCGTTTTAAATGGATGGGTTGCTAGGTGATGTGAAAAAAAGTCAGGAAGTACCAATTTAAGCATCATGTGATTTAAATAACGCAAAAAAACCTGCAAAAACGCTAATGACACCAAGGAACAAAGGACCAAAAACGCAGCAAAAAATGCTGTTTTTCCCGCAGTGCACCCTGACGTGAACTGCAACGCAAGTGTGGAAGAGGCCTTAGAAAGATTAAGTTTTAAGAAGAGAGGACCTGTTAGAGACAGCAGAGAGACGGTCACTGGTGTTACACAGTAAGGCGGGAGTGATATAATGTTCAGACTTTTATATAGCTGGGTATCATCAGCATAAAGATGATACTGGAAACCAAACCTGCTGATGGTTTGCCCTATAGGGCAATTTAGAGGGAAAAGAGAAGAGGACCTAGAATTGAGCCCTGAAGAACTCCAACAGGGGGCGGAATTTGAGAAAAGAGAAAGCTAGGAAAGGAGACAATAAAAGTGCAGTCAGGGAGACAGGAAGAAAACCAAAAGAGTGCAGTATTTTTAAGGCCAATAGGGCAAATTATCCTGAGGAAGAGCTGGCGGTCCACAGTATCAAACTCTGCCAAGAGATTCAAAAGAATGGGGAGAGTAACTGGGGTAACTGATGCAGGTAGAGGGGCGAGCAGAGGAAAGGAGCCTGGACACTTCTTCCTCTGTGACTGACTAAAAGGAAGAGAACCAACAGCATGAGGTACCACAGGGAAGGGGATTCGTGGAGTGAGTGAATTGAGAAATTAAGAATTTGTAAAATTAGATATTGAAGAAAGTCTAAAGAAGACCAAGTAGAGGATGTTTCCCTCATAATGAGTAAGAGAATCAGAGTTGTGAAGGACCTACATAAGTAGTTAGTGATAAGTGCTAACAGGCAGGAAAGGAATGTTAATAGGGATGTTAATGTTTTGCATGATGATGGTTGCAATCTCACATGATAGAAAATGAGGAAGCCAAGAGGCAAAGTGCCTCTATATGTGCCACTTGCCACTGTATGTGACAGTATGTTATAAGGCAAAGGAGGTTCCCTGGAACCTAAAAAACACAACCTTCCACAAATATATAAAAAAAAAAAGAAAATCTCCTCTTTAATATGATGACACCTGAACTGTGTTTCTAGGTGCCACAGTGCCCTGTTTGAAGCTGTCCATTGTCATGATGTCTGTAATATGGGTTAATATGGTTTTTATTAGCCCATATCCATGTCCTTGTTCTCATACTTTTTCAGGAGTGATTTGTATCTAGAGTCAGAAATAAAATGTTCCAATTGTTTTTTTTGTTGTGTGTTTTTTTTTAATCAGTGCCCACATCAGCTAGAATGTCCCAAACTTGCTGGAAGATTGCCGTTACCCTGCAACTTTATGCAAAAGTATCAACCACTGCGATTTAGCTGGGTGAGAATTATACATCCTCGTTCTTTATTGGTTATATTGTGCTACTTCTAAACGCGTTTACGATTTCTTCTTTCTATGCTATAGAACCCATCTGTGGCCTGGGAGAAATTTTCTTACATGATATTCTCACGTGGTCCTGTGGGTGACAATGACAGCCAGTGGCCGCGTGTGATTGGACCGGTGCTGTGCAGACCACGCCATGTCCATTGTAAGATGTGCTGCTCTGATGGAAAGCTGCACCATGATATCATCACAGCCAAAAGACATGGAAAGTAAGTGTTAACCACTGAACACATGTGTGATTTTTTTTTTTCTTTATGAACCATAAATGTGTCTACTATCATTATCAGGGTCCTCTTTGAGAAAGTTCTCTGAAGTCATGAAATAAGAACAAAGTGGAAATTGTACCCATCCTCACAAATATGTCTTCTAATTCTACACCATTAGCTTTAAAGGGGTTTTCCCTCTATCTTTACTACTATGTCTTGATAAATGGCCCCTTGTGTTCTCACAATAGGGGAAATGTATTAATTTGTCATTCTTTAAACCAGTGCACAGTAGAACTAGGCGGCTTCTGCTGCGCCAGATTTAACATTGTGTCTGATGCTGGATGATTAATCTAGTGCAGTATAAGACTGGCGAGTCCTACTTTGCGTCTCCTTTTAGTTGGTCTAGTTTAGTGTATAACAAAAATGAATTCACTGACTAGACTTCACCCCTTTTCCTGCAAACTCAGAAGCTGCCTAAAAATGGTCTAAGACCCCCAATAACTGTTGTAGATTGATGCATCTTCCCCGATATGTTTTAGCCTATGGGGCACATGTATCATAGCTTTTCGGCTCCCACTTTTTCAAGTTTCCTGAAGTTGGCCTATTTAATCATTACAATTAGAGATGAGCAAACACTAAAATGCTCGGGTACTCGTTATTCGAGACGAACTTTTCCCGATGCTCGAGTGCTCGTCTCGAATAACGAACCCCATTGAAGTCAATGGGAGACTCGAGCATTTTTCAAGGGGACCAAGGCTCTGCACAGGGAAGCTTGGCCAAACACCTGGGAACCTCAGAAAAGGATGGAAACACCACGGAAATGGACAGGAAAACGCTCTAAAATCTACTTGCCAACTTAATCTGTTACATATCTATAGAAGCTTGCAAACGGCTATACACATTGAGACAAATGTGAAGATGTGTACTACTAGGACATGCCTTATGTGTTGTGTTAAACCAAATTTCATTAGCTGATTTTTTTTGTTTAAAATAACATTCATCCCTTCAAAATTGATGTTTTTATGGATACACAAATAACCAGGCAAGCTTTTGTGTCAGCTTTTGGGGAAGTCGGTTTTCCGGGCAAAAAATGGGGCCCACAAGAAAATGATGGAAGTAGGTTTTTTTTTGTCAATTTCACACACTTTAACAGCTTCTCAGTACATTGGACCGAATATTAAATACTGAAACCACAAAGTACAATTTGTTACACAAGAAAAACAAGCTCGCCGGATTTGGGGGTTCTTGATGTTCATAAGGGGGAAGCTGGGCCATCTGTAGAGGTGGGTCGTAAGGATGAGGCCTCCACACAAGTTGGAGATACTTAATGTATTACTTAGATATCAGTAGGGTGGGCCCCTAAAAACCCTCCCCCAATAAAAGATATAAAAATGATGCAAATGAGTCTGTGGTGCTTAAGCTCCAATAAAACCTAATGAGCCCAGAGCCCCTCAGCATCATTTAATAATTTTAAAATCTCTTTTTTGTAAAAACCAAGGAAAAAGAAGAGCAGATCCTCCAGAGGGAAACACTGTATATCATGTGCTTGGTTTACAATCATTCATCCTGGTGGTTGATGTCCTTTAGAGTTAATTTGACAGTCATAAATCCTTGTAGTGTTCCCTGGAAGGTATTTTTCTCAAATACGCCCTCCAGTCCTTCTGGCTTTTGTTACATGTGGGGTGGTTTATTCCCCATGGCCCCAAGATTGCGTGTGGACCTATGATGGTCACACATATTGCCAGGGTAATATTAATATTGACTGGTGAGTTGGGTCATGAGTCTGCAGATTCTTTATTGGTTATTAGTCTCACACATAGTGGTAGTATCCTAACCGTTGACACTGCGGGAGGGGTATGCTGGAATTTATAAATGAATCAGTATGTTTTATTGTTTAAGCATACATTGCATTGAAAATTGTGACACATGAATTATAGCCTTTTAAAAGATTATTTAATCATATCACAATCAATCTGTCTCTATCAGTATGGGTTTCAAAGTCTTACTTGTCACAAACACTCCTTTTCAATAGTCATAATAATCATCTGGTCACAAAGAAGTGCAATACAAGAAATCCCCTAATTGAGAAAACCTGACTTACCGGTGACCCCTAGTTACAAATAAACATCTCTGTCCACTGTGACCTATGGTGAAGCTCTCTGGATGCTAGTAATTATGATATTAGCCTCCGGTGCAATGGTCAACATAAGGTTTCTTTCACATGAAAGTATGCTACGCCTATGGTCAGGACCCAGGTGTAGCATGTGCAACCACCCTGCCAACACAGAGGCAAGGTGATTGTTGAGAATAGCGCCTTCTACATGTTAGGGGGACTGGTCACCTATCTAGGAAGTCTCTAAATACTGGGGAAACTTTGTAAATGCAACTGTAGCCACTGTCTAATAAGGCAAGAGTTAACAATGTGAAATGTTGTATCAATAAAAACCTTCGGACTATGTTAAGGAGCTGGGTGGAGGATGCTACCACCTGACCGAGGGAGTATAAAAGCCCCTGTGGGCGGGAGGAGTACATGGTCTTGGATTTCAATAAGCGGGTGAAAAGCGTGGTCCAGTGTGCAGCACTGCCAGAGCTGCATTCAGACACACTAACAGGAAGCAGAGCTACCTCAGCCGTATGCCTGGCACCCTGAGGGCAAGTCCGGAGACTTAAACCCTGAGCAGAGGTACACATCTGGACTCTGCTCCATCCTTTACCAGCCCAGCCTGAAGTTGCTACCAGGCTGTGAGAAGTTTCCTGCAGACCATCTAACTCCATCAGCCCTCCAGCTGAATCCGCTGCTGTTGATGTTTGGGTGTTGCCTGCCTTTGGTTAAATAGGAACTAAATTGATGCACACGTTGCTCAGTATTAATCCCTCTATCAGGCCACATCACATCATGGGCTCCCCACCCTCATCATCCAGGGACTCTTGCTAGATACACCTCTGGGGTTGCGCTTCTCAACCCTTGCTCCCATAGGAAGCTTACTGCCAGGGTGATACTTATGGTAACGAATGTGTAAGCTCTATATTTTTCAGGAATGGACGGTACGTGACCATGTGTGTGCTCACCATGCTGTGCCGTGACAATGCAATCCTATGGCGGCCGTTTCCTAGCTGGTTCAACAGCTAGCAGAGGCTGCCGTATATGGTCGTCGAAAGGGGTCTGAGAGTTATGAAAGGTGTTTGCAATGATGCTTCATTGTTGATTCTCCTCTATAATAGCCCAAAATTATAAAATTCTATCACAGGGGTAAAAAAAAATACTTTGTCTGGAGTTACACTTACAAAATAACATCTTTTTGACTCCAAAACCTATCACCAGAGAACTGTATTTTGTAGTGCCCCAGGTCACATAGACACAGACATACCAATGAAGGAAAATTGAGCAATAATACTAAAAATACAAAATGTATTGAGAGTACTAAAATAGAACATATAAACAGACAGGGTAGTTACATGGCAAAACCATATGGGTGCCGGAACGCGAGCACAAAAATGGGGATACCATATCTGTATAGGTTTTATAATGTTTTCATACATTTACAAAATTAAACCTCGACAAAAAAATCTCATTTTGCCATCTCTTCTGGCGCTAATAACTTTTTCATTCTTTGTTGTACGGAACTGTGGGTGGTGTCATTTTTGTTGTGCTTTTGATGATGTTTTCATTGCTTTATTTTTAGGATTGTACAGCCTTTGATTACACTTTATATTGAATTTTTAATATTTTTCAAAATGGCAAAAAGGGCCATTTTCGACTTTGATCGCTATTTTCCATTTACGGGGTTTTAACGCAGTGAAAAACCATTTATAATATTTGATAGATCGGGCATTTTGAAACGCGGCAATATCTAACATGTGTATGATTTTACTTTTATTTTTTATAGACTTCTTGGGAAAAGGGGGTGATTTGAATTTTAGTTTTTTCTAATATAATATTTTTTTAACTTTTGTTATTTTTTTTTATTTTCAGGTTAAGGTACTTTAACCCAGTTTTTCTATTGATCCTACCATTATATGCCATACTACAGCACAGTAGTATATGAGGATTATCTCCTCATTCATTACATGTGCAAATCGGACATTGTAATGAATACGTTTAAAACGACCGCCTCGGACAAACACTTACCGAGCTATGGAGAGGGATCAGCCCGTGAGTCCTCTCCATTCCCCCCACGACGTATGAGGTACTATTAGTCAGTGCCCGGTTAGGGTTACCCCTGTGTATATATGGAACAAATTTTTAAAGTTGTTTGTGCCAGTTTCTGTCTAACTTTGCACATAAGGGCGCAACTGCTTTCACAGTATTTATTAAGTGTCTGCGCCAGTTTTGTGTCGCGGCTGCACTGTGTCCACAAGACAAAAAATTTGCAACAAGGGGCATGTTACGTGCTTAGTCAGAGTTTGTGCAACATTTATTAACTGACGTGCACCACAATTCTGTCTGCGCTACATTCTGAGCATAAATCATTCCACTGCAGCGCCGATTAATGAAGACCCCGCCACCAGTTTGATCAATCTGTCGACTCTGCACAATCCACGGGCAAACTTTTCACTACTTTCATAAATGTGACCCTATAACAGTGATGGTGAACCTTTAGAGATGAGTGCCCCAAAATGAGACCCAAAACACACTAGCTTTTCCCAAGTGCCAACACGGAAATTTAGGCAGTAACAACCTATTGCTAAACAGAATTTTGAGCTCCATCCGACCTCCACACACTTCTCTTCTTCGGACAGGACTAAGCAGCACAGGATGGGCACCTTTAGAAAAGCAGGGCACTTCTTGGACTGCCTGAGACTGCAGGGTGGTGTGCCATGTCTGGCAAACTGTGTGCCGGGAGACAGCCTGTGGGCAGCAGAGATGCCTCCGCAGTGCATCTCTGGCACAGTGCCAAGGTTCGCCACCACTGCCTATAAGTACAGATATAATGCACATTGCTAAAGTGACCTGAAGTGATATATTAAAATGTACCCATATTGTTATTTAACATTATCTACACGAGGAAATATGAATAAATATTTGCTTGTATTGCTGGATCTTATCTTGTAAAAACTACAGAGTGCACGGTATCCTGCCCTGCATTTACGTTCATATCTACCAGGAAAAACGACTTATCAGATATAAATGGCTTCTGTATTGCAATGGTTATGGATAGTATATATGTCAATACAGGTCGTAAAGCTGATTGCCTATACATGAATATCCTTTTCAATTTGCAGTGAACTTGAAATCCTTAATATATATAAAGGATTCTCATAAACCTTGTTAGTACTGTTTGCCTTAAAGAGGTTGTTCACTATTTTATATATCGATGGCTTTTTCGAATAAGATCATCCAATATCCCAATACAAAGAACTCAATTTTGGAATTCGATATTTTCTGCTCCATAATGCTGTAATGTCCTGCACTCCTTGAGTCACTGACATATGCAGCTCACAACATATGCTGCTAAAACCGGTGATTAGTGCTGGCACCGATACGTTGTTAACCCCTTAGTGAAGCCGTAAAAATGCTACGGTGGCACTTAAGTGACGTGCTCATGGACGTCGCTATCTTGGATCCAGTCGGCTCCCCGTCTGACATCATTGGTGGGGCTGCCAGGACCCTAACACAGGGTTCTGTGGCGTGTCATGGAAGGATTGTAAATACCATTAGTACAGTTTATGTGCCTGTTCTTGATGACAGTTTCCAATCAAGATGGGCTCACAGATCTCCCTTCGTTATTCATGACGTAACCCTCTCAGAACTTTTTTTTTTTTTTCATATGGCTGCCTCCTTACATCTCTTTAAAGTGGGCACTCAACTTTCTCTCCCTCTCTTATTTATTAAAATGTTTTCAAGTCCAGGAGGTGGAATGGTGCAAGATTTTAGATGGTGGTTTCTGGTTGGTTGGTCAATGTGCCAGCTGGACATACATTTTCCAGGTCACAAAAAAAAATGTTTATCTATCCCAAGTGCCTGATTTTGGATATTACGGGTTAATATAAAAATAAAGCTCAACTATAATTAGGATTATTTTGCATGCACTAGAGTTTAAAAAGCAACACTAGGAATTAGCATTCATTAGGACATAAAACAAACCCAAATACAGTTCTTACACAAGAAAAAAGTTATGGAGGGAGCAACAAATGGTATATGCAAAAAATAAGGGCGGGAGGACAAAGTGGGTGGCATGGATCAGGGGGTACAAGGCGTGTGGGGAAGGTGTTGAAAATACTGGCTCCCTGATGGTAAGTGGTATGCAGGTAGGCAGTCTGGTTGTCTTTATTTGGGCCATCATAGTGTGGCCTCCCTCGTTTACATACTGTGGCCTACTGCTGGAGGGACCCTCGTGTAGTGCTCAATAGGCAGAACAGGTTTCTCAGTATTCATATGGTCCTTACAAACTTACCCTATAATATAGAATAATAGGCATTGGATAATGGAACACAGTTGGATCAATGTCCTGTGTAGTGATTCCTAGTGAGAATTTGAGGTCCCCTCCATTGCTTCAGTTCCTTCTTTCTTGTTCCTGTTCATCTTTATTTACATGGCAGTGGTGATGACTGACACATTGAGTTAAGGTATAATTGATATATTACCCTGTTCTGTATATTACCACTCCTGGTTTAAGCTTACAACATATGCAAAAAAAATCTGAGAAATAACTCACATGAGAACGGCGCCTTACTTTGACAGTAAATAATGTACTGCTTAATATTCCGGAAAAATAACACAATTATGGTGTAAGGAAGGTTTGTTTTTACTCACAATTAAAGTCTATCAAGTTTGATAAGAGAGCTTATTTAAAGGAAATGTTGTCAGAAATATTTCTTTATTGATAAGCCAGATAAATATGTATATTTTAATCTCTATTTATATTCTTATGTAAATTTTTCTTTTCTTTTTATCCAGATTATGGGGACCATCATCTTATCTGAGCTTTATAGCAGAACTTATGATTACTTTAACCCTAGTGACAAGTAGTAGGAATTTTTCATTTTAGAAGTGTCCTTTTTGATATTATGAGCTAGAAAGATCATAAATCATACAGTATTCTCTCAACATTCAACATAATTTAGCTGCAAAATTTACCCACATTAACTGAGTAAAAGTAGAAAATGCATCTAGGAATATGTTGGCAGTTTTTTTCTGAGTAAGAGGATACCTCAACATGTGGTGTAAAACTGCTGTTAGGGAACATGCGCGGGCGCGGAGGAAGGAGCAATGAGCCTGTAGGCAGTTTTCAGTGCCATGACGTGTTTGTAGAGCCCATGGGGCCGAGTTCATGCGTGGAATTTTGGTTTAGTTTTGAAACACAAATCAAAGGCTCCATGCAATCGCATGTTGAAGTAAGATTGCTTTTCCTTCGCATTCAGTTAACATATTACCAAATATGTGAGTCACGAGTGAAACCTTTGGATTGAGTTTCCAAATGTAACAAAATGCCACGTTTGAACCGTGCCAGCACTGAGCGCTTCAAAAAGATTTTTCTGAGGATCGTCACTCCCGTCATCGGGGAGCAGCAATCCAAGGCTCTTCGGGTTAACCCGTTCATTACAATGAATGAGTACATTGTACATTGTAATGAATGAGGAGTAAGATCCCTATATAATGCGGAACTGTAGTATGGCAGTATATGATAGGACGTAGAGACAACCTAGGGTAAAGTACACCAGGGAGTCTGTAAATAGTAAAAATAAAAAAAAGTTTGAAAAAATTATAAATAAAAAACCTACAAACTCAAATCCCCCGCCTTTCCCTAGAAATGATATCAATATAAATAAAAACAGTAAAATCATAAAACACATTAGGTATCGCACGCCGAAAATGCCCGAGCTATCAAAATGTAAAAACTTTTTTCACTGTGAACCGTAATGGAAATCAAGCCCAAAGTAAAAAAATGCCACTTTTTGTCATTTAAAAAAAAAATAAAAATTCTATAAAAGTGATCAGAAGTGGAAAGTGATTGGAAGTCGAAATATATTCAAAATGCCATCATATTGACATAAACTGCATTTATGTTATTTTCTTGTGGGCTCTGTTTTACGTCTTTCAGTGTTACATTCCAAATGGCATCTCTAATATATTATTTGGTCCATACGATCAAAGGGACACTAAATGTATATAGGTTTTATTAGTTGTTAATATATTCCAAAAAACCTTGTAACAAACAAAAAAAAAATATACTTTTGCCATATTTTGACTTCAATAAACTTTTCATACTTAGGAGTACAGAGTTGACTAAGATGTAATTTTTTCCAGGACAAGCGGACAATTGCATTATTTTGGGGCATGTGCGACCTTTAGAACAAGTTTGTTACATTTGTATCGTTGTGAAAGGGCAAAAAAGAATGGCATTCGGACATTTCATAGTTTATATGGTTTGAAAAAAGACACATTTACATCAAGGTCAACCAAGGAATGGAAGGGATGGATGTGGATAGGGATTAGGGGTAAAAATACTATATAACATAACCATCAATGTTATTTAGACCCATAGCATCTAGACCTATGGGCAGTTGAAGCTCGTTTCTGCTGTCCCTGCTGTGACCAGCGCCTGAGTAGGCTATTCCACAGGTTGTCATTCTCATGTAAAAAAACCCTGTCGCCTTGGTGATTTAACCTTGTTTTCTCCAGACGGACAGTGTCCCATCCTCTTTTGAATTGATTTAATCTGAAACAATTTACCACCATATTTTGTATGGATCATTCATCTATTTATATAAAGAATCATGTCCCCTCTTTGTCGTCTCTTTTCCAGACTAAATAAATCTAGTTGTTTTAATCTTTCCTCATAACTGAGGCACTCCCTACCTTCTATAATTTTGTGGCTCTATGTTGAACCTCCAGCTCCAAGATTCCTTTTTATGGACGGTGCCCAGAATGGACAGCATATTCCAGGTGAGGCCGAACCAAGATGTTGTACAGTGGTAATACATCCCTATCACGAGAGTCCATACCACTTTTGATTACATACAAGATCCTACTGGTTAGAGGTAGCTGATTGACATTGCATGTGTTATTCAATTTATGATCTACTAGTACTCAGGTCCTTCTACACAGGGACTCACCAGATTATCTCCCCCAAGCACCTATTTTGCCTTTGGATGTATAGTCCCAGGTGACATAACCTTACATTTATCCACATTGAACCTCAAATTTTAGCGCATTTTCCATTATGGGGTCCACTTTTTTTTTTTTTTATTTATTGTTTATATGGCTTTTGGAACATTTAATGAATTTTATTGTTTTTTTATTTTTGTGTTTTTTTAACTTTTTATTTTTACAATACTATAATACGAACTAGTGATCATAGACCATGTATGCGTTGCATTAGAAGTGTCGCCTATGCATCTGCATAGGCTGACAGCATCTTCTAAAGCAGGCAGTGCCGATGGCGATCCAGGGACATCATTAAGGTCCCCGGCTCTACGGCCTGTGAAGACGCACATCTGCAAGTGCTGGAGGAGAGGAGAGAGACCCCTCCTCTGAGGTAGTAGATCCCGTTTGGTAACAAACATTGACTGCGGGATCTAACAGTTAACAGCTGGATTCCGGACTGTTAGAGCAGGGTCCCAAATGTCATAAGAGCAGGAAACCCATTGGCCTAGCGTATGTAAGGCCCCTTAGTGACCGTAGAAACCAGTATGGGCTGTCACTAAGGGGTTAAAGTCGCCTTATGCCCCATACATAGCAAATGGTCTAGAGAAAATCCAATGATAGGTTTTCCTACAGGGTTGTTTTAATCACTTTAACCGTCCGTCTTGTCGACACTGTGTTAGCCCCTTATTATCCAACATGGTCAGAGTTCCTTAAAATGTGTTTAAAATAAAAGTGTTAAAAAAGGGAAAAATGAGATTGTCCACTGCGTGCCAAGAAAAATTGCTGAATATCAACTTTTCAAAAGTTTTATTTCAGCACATAAAAATACTTAGGAACTAGGCGTTTCAAGAGCACAACGCTCTCTTCCATCAGGTTATAACAAAGCACTACAAAAAAATAGCTATAAAATAATCAGCCCATATGATAAAAATGTAAAAAGTTTTTTACAGAATGTTTGTGAAATATTTTGTTATAATTAAAATAAAACAGAAAGTGACTTGTGTCTTATTTTACGTATACATCTAAAAATATCAGTCAAAATAACAAAAACTTTAAGTTATATCAGTTCATCATCCATTAGAACGTATACATTTTTTCAAAGATTTTTTAACATAAACCAATACCAAGTGAACATGGTCTTATCACCTGTACACATTCATATTTCATCATTTTTGGCATCATTTTTGTTAGCCAAAACCAGACTGCACCTGTTCTATGTGGGTTGACCATCTGACCTGGTTTTGGCTTAAATACTGTGCCAAAAACTGACGAACCAAAACAGTCCCGGGCATGTTTTATTGTTCAATATTAAAACAATAGATTTTATGACGGAGGAAATATGTGTGTATCTATCTTTATCTAGTGGCCATGGTGGATAATTAAAAACGGAGGCCCTTGGAGCCTTGGTCTAAATGCAAAAAAGATAGGGGGTCTTTGTATGGCCGAATTTGCCTTCTACACGAAAATAGAAGGCCTAATAACAAACTATATGTAATGAGAGATGTTGTTACTGAATGCCGCAGTCCGTACCCTTAGAAACTTCTATATAGGGTTCGGAGAAAGATGTGCATAGATTCTCCGTATTGCTCAGTCGTACAGGAAGGACCGTAGCCCCTTTCCTAAATGTCCGCCTAAAAATCCTCTCTTCTGCCACGCACCCTCCCGAGAAGGTATTAGATACTGCACCCTTAGGTTCTTTCTAAAAATGTCATACCACGCCCCCTCTATTGACATGGAGATTAGTTAATCTCACTTAAACTCAGTCTTCAATAAGGTCCGTTTTGCTGTCTAACGCCTATCCGCCCACCTAATCAGTGATTGGAGGAGGAGGAGAGTGAAGAAGTAGTTCATTCTGGTCCGACGCAACATTTAGCTCTTTAATGAGTGGCCAAAAAACGACCACTCCAGATTTGTTTTTTAACCAATAGTAATAGGTTTAGGTTTTGGGGGGTTTCTGTTCTTGCTGACGTCAGTGAGGTATGTTTGCGCGGCCAGCATAAATTGCTTGGCACGCCATGCAGCAGTAGGGTCAAGATGAAGCTACGACTTTCGCGTCGAGTATACCGTGCGAAACGACGCCAGTCCCGTCTGCCCTCACCACCCCGTTTTTTCCTGTTGCTGGTCGGAATGCCTTCCTCCCTGTGAACACAATTTTACCTTTTTTTTATTAAAGGTATGAAAAAAATAACAAGAAAAAGATTTTATGAAAAAAACGATGAGTGCCGACTATTTCTTTCTACTCCGTTTGATTGTAATCTCTTATCTAGATACCAATACATGTCATAAAAGAATAAACACTGGGATGCAATGTTTCCATACAAGTTGTTTGCTTAACGCTGTTGTTACACACAGTGGTCCGGCCATTACTTCTCGTCACTGGAGTCTCACAGAAAATGCATTGTCCGCATAAATGCAGCGTGGCGGCCATTCACTATAGATCGTGGCGCCCGGTAACCTGCATGTGTTGCCTTCCCCGCTCAGCGTTCGAACAGAGTTCACCATCTTTTTTAGTGGTAGTAGCGTAGGGGTTGGGACCACAATCTTGAAAGTTAAAATCCCAGACACTCAGTGTGAATCAGTTCGTTCGTCCGACGCACCCCCCCACATTTGGTGCAATGAAGCCAGATATGCTGTTCACACAAAGATGTTTTGTGGACACAATCCCAGTGCACCCCTCGTCTTTAATACCGTGTGCAGCCGTGATGGTTGTTAGTTGTAGTCCCCGAAAAAAATGCACACAGTTCCGACAAAAGTGGTTGTGCACGCCGATTCATTAGATAAAACAAGCCCCAACGGAATCACGGAAAGGTGCAAATCCTGTGTCACAGACTGACAGACTGCAGGAACAAAAGAGCCCGATTTGCAAATTATTGTGCAAGTTTGTCAAAGTGAAATCAAACTTAGGAGCTTTAATCACACAAATCGTATGGGGGACTTATATAAGGGCACGGTATATATGCCAGATTATACTTCCCCACTAGACGGCAGGGGCACATGCGCCGTAAGGGAAGCTATCCTATCTGGCCCTGTAATTGCGGCATGGCGGCAATAAATCGTGATGAAGAAGGGGGGGTGAGCAGTGCTGGATCGCCCTTCCTAGCCCTCGGGCGCGGTGCGCCGCCGCCGTGCTACAGTATAGCGGGCACAACTTCGTGTGAACTGTAGCCGTAGGAAACATTTTAACAAGCCCCAACACCAGTTTCTGTCTGGGACTTTTGCATGCTGCTTTTTCGGTGCAAACTGCTCTTGCACTAACTATTTAAAGGGATTTTTCCCTCATAATTTTAACCCTCTTTAACTTCACAATTTTACTCAGTTTTAATTGCTTGTTTTTAGCTCCTGGTGGTTTAGTGTAAGATTCCAGGTGGGGGGACCTCTCTAAGCAGACCTTTGGGGCCATTTACTAAGAAGTCTGGAAACTTCACTAAAAGTGCTCTGCCCGTATATAAGCTTGGATGCGACCGATCATTAAAACGTACGCCAGAAATCATGAATACGTCGCTTTCCCGCACTGGCCCGACAGAGTTCACCAACTTTTTTTGTGGTGCACCTTAATAGATAATTAAAATAAACAAAATATGAAGTAAAAAAACTGAAAGAAGGTGGATCCCCAGGAATATTAAAAATTGCAGTGTCCCCTTCAGTCTTGGAATGGCAAACCGCGTACATGATATTATGACTCTGATTAAGATGGAGCCGAGCACGGAGCTCTAAAATGCTTGGGTGCTGTTCCATCGAGTGTCAAAACTGTCCTGATGCTTCAAAAACAAAGAGTAATGTTAAATATGAACCTAAGTTATGTTTGGTAATCATTTATGTATATTTCATAAAGTATCAAATCTGACAAACTTTTGATAATGATGTGGTGCAAGATCTACAGTAGCTACAGAAAGTATTCAAACTCCTTTAAGTTGTTTCATTGCAGCCAATTGGTAAGATTATAAAAGTTTTTTTTGCTTATTAACTTCTCGACAGAACAAAAAACAGAAATGTAGATTTATTTGCTAATGCATTAAACCAGAAAAACTGATGGTGATAAGTATTCAGAATCTCTTTTGAGCTAGAAGCATCTTTTTGAGCTAGTACAGCCATGAGTCTTCTTGTGATCAATGCAACAAGTTTATCAAAAAGTTTGGGGATCCTCTGCCATTCTTTCTTACATATTCTCTCCAGATCCCTCAGGTTCGATGGTTAACATTGGTGGAAGCCATTTTCAAGTCTCTCCAGAGATGTTCAATTGGGTTTAGGTCAGGGCTCTTACTGGGCCAGTCAGTAATGGTCTCAGAGATGTTCTGAAGCCACCGCTTTGTTATTTAGCTGTGTGCCTAGGGTCATTGTCTTGTTGGAAGATGAACCTACAACCTAGTCCAGAGGTCCAGAATATCTCTGTACTTGGCCGCGTTCATCTTTCCTTCGATTGCAACCAGTCTTCCTGTCCCTGCAGCTGAACCCCACCTCCCCCGCATAGCATGATGCTGCCACCACCGTTGTATTTGGTTTAGCCACCCATAGAATTAACATAAAAAGTTCAATCTTCTCATCAGACCAGAGAATCTTATTTTTTTTATAGTTTGGGAGTCCTTGGTGTGTTTTTTTTGCAAACTGTATGCAGGTTTTCGTATGTGTTCTTGCACTTAGGAGAGGTGTCCGTCAGCACACTCTGCCATAAAGCCCCAGCTGGATGAGGGCTGCAGTGATAGTTGACATTGTGGAACTTTCTCCATTCTCCCTGGTACATCTCTGGAGCTCAGCCACACTGACCTTTAGGTTTACCTCTCTCACCAAGGCTCTTCTAGCACAATTGATTAGATTAGCTGGACGGCCAGGTTGAGAAAGAGTTGTGGTCGCCCAAATTGTTCTGCAGAAATTCTTTTGTGTGCCACAATTCAGTCTCTGAGCTTCTTGGGCAGTTCCTTGGACCTCACGATTCTCATGTGCTCTGGCATGTGCTGTGAGGTGTTATAGGCAGGTGTGTACCCTTCCTAATCAAGTCCAATCAGTTTAAATAAACACAGCTGGACTCCAATGAAAGAGTAGAACCATCTCAAGGAGGATCAGAAGGAAATGGACAGCATGTGAGTTAAATCTGTGTCACAGCAAATAGTCTGAATAACTATGACCATGTGATATTTCAGTTTTTCTTGTTTAATAAATTAGAAAAAAAATAGATACTGTATAAGCCGAGACCCTAAATTTTACCACCAAAACTGGGAAAACCTATTGACTCGAGTATAAGCCGAGGGTGGTAAATGCATCGGTCACAGTCTCCCAGTATATGGCCAGCCTGCCCGCCCCCCCAGTAGTATACAGCCAGCCCGCCCAGCACATAAAAAACCCCAAACTTACATACTCCCCCTCTGGGGCCCCTGATGCTCGCCGCGGCTCCCGATCATTGTCGTGGCTCCTGACCACTCCTCTTTGGTCTTTTTTCTGCTCCATTAGCATGCTTCCATGTGATCTGCCTGTGCAACACTATGATGCAGCGTTGTTGCTGCTGATGTCATAGTGTTGTGGCAGCCGGCAGAGACGCTTTCTTGCGATCTGCCGGCTCAAACATATGATGCAGCGTTGTTGTCGCTGATGTCATAGTGTTGTCAGAGACGCTTTTTGTTTTTTCATTGACTCGTGTATAAGCCAAGGTGAGGTTTTCCAGAAAATTTTTTTGTGCTGAAAAACTCTGCTTATAGTATATATGGTATGTAGATATTTTAGGTGTCAAGATGGGGTGCAGAGTGTATGTTAATGATCGTAAAAAGAACTTTTTTCATTTTACCAATTGCCTGCAATGACACAAAGAGTTAAAAATTTAAAGGAGTCGTCTGAATACCTTCTGTACCCACTGTAGGTTACACAACTTTTAATGTAGATATATTTTCTATATAGAAATTCTCAATTGCTATAATGGATAAACATATTTTTTTAATGTGTAATTTGTGATTTTTCTGTTTGCCAGGGACCTTTACCGATGTGCTAGAAACAGTGAGTGGGGGGATCGTCTTCCAGCTATGATTTCCAGCTCTTGTCCTGATAAAACACAGTTTGATGAAAAAGAATCGTCTTCATAAAAAGTGATATAATGAAAAAACTGTGACCAACAAGATGTGTTATTTTTTTTCAACTATGTTTCATTCTGCTGGGAAATTCATTTTTAATGTCTGTATCGAAAAAGCAGCGTACAGGACCTTTGTGGATCTCTTTGGATCCTGATATTAGTAGGAATGAACTACAAACCACATTGCCATTCAAAGCATTGTTGTATTAAACTGCTCTAAAATCTACTTGCAACTTAACTCTGTTACATATCTAATAGAAGCTTGCAAACGGCTCATACACATTGAGACAAAATGTGAAGATGTGTACTACGTAGGACATTGCCTTATGTGTTGTGTTAAACACAAATTTCATTAGCTGATTTTTTTTGTTTAAAATAACATTCATCCTCTAAAATTGATGTTTTTATGGATACCAAAATAACCAGGCAAGCTTTTTATGTGTCAGCTTTTGGTAAAGTCAGTGTTTTCCGTGCAAAAATGGGGCCCACAAGAAAATGATGGAAGTAGGTTTTTTTTGTCAATTTCACCACACTTTTTAACAGCTTCTCAGTACATTGGACAGAATATTAAATACTGAAACCACAAAGTACAATTTGTTACACAGAAAACAAGCCGCCTGGATTTTGAGGCTTCTTGATGTATCCATCAGGGGGGAAGCTGGGCCGATCTGCTAGAGGTGGGTTAAGGGGAGGGCATGGCTTGGAGCAAAAAAAAATTCTGCTATTCATGCCCCTTCTTCCTTTGTCCCTCTTTTGCTCCCACATAAGTTTGGAGATATGCTTAATTGTAATACTTAATGTATCAGTAGGGTGGGCCCCTAAAATCAACCCCTCCCCAATAATAAAAGGCTATAAAAATGATGCAAATGAGTCTGTGGTGCTTCAAGCTCCAATAAAACCTAATGAGCCCAGAGCCCCTCAGCATCATTTAAATAATTTTAAAATCCTTTTTTTCTTTTGTAAAAACCAAGGAAAAAGAAGAGCAGATCCTACCAGAGGGGAAACACTTGTATATCAGTGTGCTTGGTTTACAATCATTCATCCTGGTGGTAGATGTCCTTTTAAGAGTTAATTTGACAGTCATATAAATCCTTTGTAGTGTTCCCTGGAAGTATTTTTCTCAAATACTGCCCTCCAGTCCTTCCTGGCTTTTGTTACATGTGGGGTGTGTTTATTCCCCATGGCCCCAAGATTTGCGTGTGACCCTATGATGGTCACACCTATTTGCCTAGGGTAATATTAATATTGACTGGTGAGTTGGGTCATGAGTCTGCAGATTCTTTTATTGGTTATTTAGTCTCACACCATAGTGGTAGTATTCCTAACCGTTGACATCTGCGGGAGGGGTATGCTGGAATTTATAAATGATATCAGTATGTTTTTATGTTCTAAGCATACATTTGCATTGAAAATTGTGACACATGAACTTAATAGCCTTTTCATAAGATTATTTAATCATATCACAATCAATCTGTCTCTATTCAGTATGGGTTTCAAAGTCTACTTTGTCCACAACACTCCTTTTCAATAGTCATAATAATCATCTGGTCACAAAGAAGATGCAATACAAGAAATCCCCTAATTGAGAACACCTGACTTACCGGTGACCCCTAGTTACAAATAAACATCTCTGTCCACTGTGACCTATGGTGAAGCTCTCTGGATGCTAGTAATTTACTGATATTAGCCTCCGACTGCAATGGTCAACATAAGGTTTCTTTCACATGAAAGTATGCTACGCTATGGTCAGGACCCAGGCGTAGCATGTGCAACACCCCTGCCAACACAGAGGCAAGGTGATTGTTGAGAATAGCGCCTTCTACATGTTAGGGAGACTGGTCACCTATCTAGGAAGTCTCTAAATACTGGAGAACTTTGTAAATGCAACTGTAGCCACTGTCTAATAAGGCAAGAGTTAACAATGTGAAATGTTGTTATCCAATAAAAACCTTCGTACTATTGTTAAGGAAACTGGTTGGAGGATGCTACCACCTGACCGAGGGAGTATAAAAGGGCGGGAGTACATGGTGGGCGGGAGTACATGGTCTTGGATTTCAATAAGCCGAGTGAAAAGCGGGTCCAGTGTGCAGCACCTGCAGAGCTGCCATTCAGACACACTACCAGGAAGCAGAGCTACCTCAGCCGTATGCCTGGCACCCTGAGGGCAAGTCCGGAGATTAAACCCCTGAGCAGAGGTCCACCATCTGGACTCTGCTCCATCCTTTACCAGCCCAGCCTGAAGTTGCTACCAGGCTGTGAGCAAGTTTCCTGCAGACCATCTAACTCCATCAGCCCTCCAGCTGAATCCGCTGCTGTTGATGTTTGGCCGTTGCCTGCCTTTTGAAGTTAAATAAGGAACTTAAATTGATTTGCACAACGTGCCTCAGTATAATCCCTCTATCAGGCCACATCACCATCATGGGCTCCCCAACCTCCATCATCCAGGGACTTCTAGATACACCTCTGGGGTTGCGCTTCTCAACCCTTCGCTCCCCATAGGGAAGCTTACTGCCAGGGTGTACTTATGGCTAACGAATGTGTATGCTCTATATTTTTTTCAGGAATGGCACGGTACAGTGACCCATGTGTGTGCTCACCATGCTGTGCCGTGCACAATGCACTCCTATGGCGGCCGTTTCCTAGCTGTAGTTCATACAGCTAGCATACGGCTGCCGTATATGGTCGTCTGAAAGGGGTCTGAGAGTTATGAAAGGTGTTTGCAATGATGCTTCATTGTTGATTCTTCCTATAATAGCCCAAAATTATGAAAATTCTATTCACAGGGGTAAAAAAAAATACTTTGTCTGGAGTTACACTTACAAAATAAACCATCTTTTTTGACCTCCAAAAAACCTATCACCAGAGAACTGTATTTTGTAGTGCCCCAGGTTCACATAGACACAGACAGTACCAATGAAGGAAAATTGAGCGATATAATACTAAAAATACAAAATGTATTGAGAGTACCTAAAAATAGAACATATAAACAGACAGGGTAGTTACATGGCAAAACCATATGGGTGCCGGACAGCGAGCACAAAAATGGGGATACCATATCTGTATAGGTTTTATAATGTTTTCATACATTTACAAAAATTAAAACCTGTACAAAAAAAATCTTCATTTTGCCATCTTCTGGCGCTAATAACTTTTTCATTCTTTGTTGTACGGAACTGTGGGTGGTGTCATTTTTTGTGGCTTTTGATGATGTTTTCATTGCTTCTATTTTTAGGACTGTACAGCCTTTTTATCACTTTATATTGAATTTTTAATATTTTTCAAAATGGCAAAAAGTGCCATTTTCGACTTTGATCGCTATTTTCCATTTACGGGGTTAAACGCAGTGAAAAACCATTTATAATATTTTGATAGATCGGGCATTTTGAAACGCGGCAATATCTAACATGTGTATAATTTTTACTTTTTATTTATATTTATATGACTTCTTGGGAAATGGGGGTGATTTGAATTTTTAGTTTTTTTCTAATATAATATTTTTTTTAACTTTTGTATTTTTTTTTTTACTATTTTTCAGGTTAAGGTACTTTAACCCTAGTTTTTCTTATTGATCCTACCATATACTGCCATACTACAGCACAGTAGTATATGAGGATTATCCTCCTCATTCATTACAATGTGCAAATCGGACATAGTAATGAATACGTTAAAACGAGACCGCCTCGACAAACACTTACCGGCTATGGAGAGGGATCAGCCCGTGAGTCCTCTCCATTCACCCACAGCCGACGTATGAGGTACTACTACGTCACGTGCCGGTAAGGGGTTACCCCTGTGTATATAATGGAACAAATTTATTAAAGTGTTTGTGCCAGTGTTCTGTCTAACTTTGCACATAAAGGGCGCAACTGCTTTCACATGTATTTATTAAGTGTCTGCGCCAGTTTTGTGTCGCGGCTGCACTGTGTCCCACAAGACATAAAAAATTTGCACATAAAGGGGCATGTTACTGCTTAGTCAGAGTTTGTGCAACATTTATTACTGACGTGCACCACAATTCTGTCTGCGCTACAATTCTGAAGCATAAACTCACTTCCCAAGCAGTGCAGGGGGCGCCAGATTAATGAAGACCCCGCACCAGTTTTGATCAATCTGTCGCACTCTGCACAATCCACGGGCAAACTTTTCACTACTTTTCATAAATGTGACCCTATAACAGTGATGGGGCACCTTTTAGAGATCGAGTGCCCAAAATGAGACCCAAAACACACTAGCTTTTCCCAAAGTGCCAACACGGAAATTTAGGCAGTAACAAACCTATTGCTAACAGAATTTTTGAGCTCCAATCCGACCCTGTCCACACCTTCTCTCTCTTCGGACAGGACTAAGCAGCACAGGATGGGTCACTTTAGAAAAGCAGGGCACTTCTTGGACTGCCTGAGACTGCAGGGTGGTGCCATGTCTGGCAAACTGTGTGCCTGGGAGACAGCCTGTGTGGCAGCAGAGATGCCTCCGAGTGCCATCTCTGGCACCAGTGCCATAGGTTCGCCACCACTGCCCTATAAGTACAGATACTATGCACATTGCTAAAGTGACCTGAAGTATATAATAAAATGTACCCATAATTGTTTATTTAACATTAATCTTACACGAGGAAATATGAATAAATATTTGATTGTACTTTGCTGGATCTTATCTTCTGTAAAAACTACAGAGTGCAGGTATCATGCCCTGCATTTCACGTTCATATCTACCAGGATAAAACAGACTTATCAGATTATAAATGGCTTCTGTATTGCAATGGTTATGGAAGTATATTATGTCAATACATGTACGTAAAGCTGATTGCATCACTACATGAATATCTTTTCAAATTTGCAATGTGAACTTTGAAATACTGTAAATAATATAAAGGAATTCTCATAACCCTATTAGTTATTACTGTTTGCCTTAAAGAGGTTGTTCACTATTTTATATATCGATGGACTTTTCTCAGAATAGATCATCAATATCCCAATTACAAAGAACTCAATTTTGGAATTAGATAGTTTTCTGCTCCATAAATGCTGTAATGTCCTGCACTCCTTGAGTCACTGACATTATGCAGCTAACACATATGGCTAAAACCTGTGATTAGTGCTGGCACCGATAACGTGTGTTAACCCCTTAAGTGAAGCCTTCAAATGCTACGGTGGCACTTAAGTGACGATGCTCCATGGACGTCGCTATCTTGGATCCAGTCGGCTCCCCGTCTGACATCATTGGTGGGCGCTGCCAGGACCCTAACACAGGGTTCTGTGGCTGTCATGGAAGGATCTGTAAAATAACCATTAGTACAGTTTATTGTGCCTGTTCTTGATGACAGTTTCCAATCAAGATGGGCTCACAGATCTCCCCTTTTGCTTATCTCATGACGTACCCCCTTCCTGCAGAACTTGTTTTTTTTTTTTCATATGGCTGCTCCTCCTTACATCTTCCTCTTTAAAGTGGCACTCAACTTTCTCTCCCTCTCTATTTTATTAAAATGTTTTCAAGTCATGGAAGGTGGAATGGTGCAAGATTTTAGATGGTGGTTTCTTGGTTGGTTGGTCAATGTGCCAGCTGGACATACATTTTCCAGGTCACAAAAAAAATTGTTATTCTATCCCAAGTGCCTGATTTTTGGATATTACGGGTTAATATAAAAAATAAAGCTCCTAACTATAATTAGGATTATTTTGCATGCACTAGAGTCTTTAAAAAGCAACACTAGGAATTAGCATTCATTAGACATAAAACAAACCCAAATACAGTTCTTTACACAAAAAGAAAAAAGTTATGGAGGGGAGCAAAAAATGTAAATGCAAAAATAAAGGGAGGGACAATAAGTGGGTGGCATGGAGTCAGGGGGTACAAGGCGTGCTGGGGATAGGTTGAACATACTGGCTCCCTGTATGTTGTAAGTGGTATGCAGGTAGGCAGTCTGTGTTCGTCTTTATTTGGGCCACTCATAGTGTGGCCTCCCTCGTTTACATACTGTGGCCTACTGCTGGAGGGACGCCTCTGTAGTGCTCAATAGGCAGAACAAGTTTATCTCAGTATTCATATGGTCCTTACAAAACTTGTACCCTATAATATAGAATAATAGGCATTGGATAATGGACACACAGTTGGATCAATGTCCTGTGTAGTGATTCCTAGTGAGAATTTGAGGTCCCTCCATTGCTTCAGCTTCCTTTCTTTCCTGTTCATCTTTATTTACATGGCAGTGGTGATGACATGACACATAGAGTTAAGGTATAATTGATAGATTTACACCTGTTCTGTATATTTACCCACTCCTGGTTTAAGCTTACAACATATGCAAAAAAAATCTGAGAAATAACTCACATGAGAACTGGCCCTTACTTTGACAGTAATAATAATGTTACTGCTTAATTATTTCCGTAAAAATAACACAATTATGGTGTAAGGAAGGTTTTGTTTTTACTCACATTAAAGTCTATCTAAAGTTGATAGATAGAAGCTTATTTAAAGGAAATGTGTCAGAAATATTCTTTTTATGTAAGCCAGATAACTAATGTATTACTTTCTAATCTCTATTTATATTCTTATTGTAAATTTTTTCTTTTCTTTTTTATCCATGATTATGGGGACCATCATCTTATCTGAGCTTTATTAGCAGAACTTAATGATATACTTTAACCCCTTAGTGACAAGTTAGTAGGAATTTTTCATTTTAGAAGTGTCCTTTTGTGATATTATGACGCTAGAAAGATCATAAATCATACAGTATTCTCTCAAATCATTCATACATTAATTTAGCTGCAAAATTTACCCACATTAACTGTATAAAAGTAGAAAATGCATCTAGGAATATGTTGTGCAGTTTTTTTCTGAGTAAGAGGATACCTCACATGTGGATGTAAACTGCTGTCAGGGAACATGGCGGGCGCGGAAGGAAGGAGCCAATGAGCCTTTGTAGGGCAGTTTTCAGGTGCCATGACGTGTTTGTAGAGCCCATGGGGCCGAGTTCATGCGTGGAATTTTGGTTTAGTTTTGAAACACAACTCAAAGGCTCCACCTGCAATCGCATGTTGAAGTAAGATTGCTTTTCCTTCGCATTCAGTTAACATATTACCAAAATATGTGATCACGAGTGAAACCTTTGGATTGAGTTTCCAAATGTAACCAAAATGCCACGTTTGAACCGTGCCAGCACTGATCGGCTTCAAAAAAGATTTTTCTGAGGATCGTCACTCCCGTCATCGGGGAGCAGCAATCCCAAGGCATCTTCGGGTTAACCCGTTCATTACAATGAATGAGTACATTGTACATTGTAATGAATGAGGAGTAAGATCCCTATATAATGCGAAACTGTAGTATGGCAGTATATGATAGGATCGTAGAGACAACCTAGGGTTAAAGTACACCAGGGAGTCTGATAAATAGTAAAAATAAAAAAAAAGTTTTGAAAAAATTATAATAAAAAAACCTACAAACTCAAATCCCCGCCCTTTCCCTAGAACTGATATCAATATAAATAAACAGTAAAAATCATAAACACATTAGGTATCGCCACGTCCGAAAATGCCCGAGCTATCAAAATGTAAAAACTTTTTTCACTGTGTAACCCCGTAATGGAAAATCAAGCCCAAAGTAAAAAATGCCACTTTTTTGTCATTTAAAAAAAAAATAAAAAATTCTATAAAAAGTGATCAGAAGTGGAAAGTGATTGGAAGTCGAAATATAATTCAAAATGCAATAATATTGACAATAAACTGCATTTATGTTATTTTCTTGTGGGCTCTGTTTTTACGTCTTTCAGTGTACATTCCAAATGGCATCTCTAATATATTATTTGGTTCCATACGATCACAGGGACACTAAATGTATATAGGTTTTATTAGTTGTTAATATTATTCCAAAAACCTTTTGTACCAAACAAAAAAAAATACTTTTGCCATATTTTGACTTCAATAACTTTTTCATACTTAGGAGTACAGAGTTGACTAAGATGTAATTTTTTCCAGGACAAGCGGACATTGCTATTATTTTGGGGCATGTGCGACCTTTAGAACAGTTTTTGTTACATTTTGTATTCGTTGTGAAAGGGCAAAAAAGTGGCAATTCGGACATTTCATAGTTTATATGGTTGAAAAAAGACACATTTACATCAAGGTCAACCAAGGAATGGAAGGGATTGGATGAGGAAGGGATTTAGGGTAAACAATACTATATAACATAACCATCAATGTTATTTAGACCCATAGCATCTAGACCTATGGCATTTAGAAGCTCTCTGCTGTCCCTGCTGTGACCAGCGCCTGAGGTAGGCTATTCCACAGGTTGTCAGTTCTCATTGTAAAAAAAACCCTGTCGCCTCTGGTGATTTAACCTTGTTTTCTCCAGACGGAGACAGTGTCCCATCCTCTTTTGAATTGATTTAATCTGAAACAATTTACCACCATATTTTTGTATGGATCATTCATCTATTTATATAAATGAATCATGTCCCCTCTTTGTCGTCTCTTTTCCAGACTAAATAAATCTAGTTGTTTTAATCTTTCCTCATAACTGAGGCACTCCATACCTCTTATAATTTTTGTGGCTCTATGTTGAACCCTCTCCAGCTCCAAGGCATCCTTTTTATGGACCGGTGCCCAGAACTGGACAGCATATTCCAGGTGAGGCCGAACCAATGCTTTGTACAGTGGTAATATTACATCCCTATCACGAGAGTCCATACCACTTTTGATACATGACAAGATCCTACTGGCTTTAGAGGTAGCTGATTGACATTGCATGCTGTTATTCAATTTATGATCTACTAGTACTCCCAGGTCCTTCTCAACAAGGGACTCTCCCAGATTTACTCCCCCAAGCACATATTTTGCCTTTGGATTATTAGTCCCCAGGTGCATAACCTTACATTTATCCACATTGAACCTCATAATTTTAGCGCATTTTTCCATTATGGGGTCCACTTTTTTTTTTATTATTTATTGTTTTATATGGCTTTTGGAACATTTTAATGAATTTTATTTTTTTATTTTTTGTGTTTTTTTAACTTTTTATTTTTACAATACTATAATACGAACTAGTGATCATATGACCATGTATTGCAGTGCATTAGAAGTGTCAGCCTATGCATCTGCATAGGCTGACAGGCATCTTCTCAAGCAGGCAGATGCCGATGGCAGATCCAGGGACATTCATTAAGGTCCCCGGCTCTACGGCTGTGAAGACGGCACACTGCAAGTGCTGGGAGGAGAGGGAGAGAGACCCCTCCCTCTGAAGGTATGTAGATCCCGTGGTCACAACATTGACTGCGGGATCTAACAAGTTAACAGCTGGATTCCGGACTGTTAGAGCAGGGTCCCAAATGTCATAAGAGCAGAGAAACCCATTGGCCTAGCGTAAGGCCCCTTAGTGACCGTAGAAACCAGTATGGGCTGTCACTAAGGGGTTAAAGTAGCCTTATGCCCATACATAGCAATGGTCTAGAGATAAATCCATAATGATAGTGTTTTCTACAGAGGTGTTTTAATCTACTTTAACCGTCCTGTCTTGTCGACACTGTGTTAGCCCTATTATTAATCCAACTGGTCAGAGTTCCTTAAAATGTGTTTAAAATAAAAAGTGTTAAAAAAGGGAAAAATGGAGATGTCCACTGCGCTGCCAAGAAATAATTGCTCGAAATATCAACTTTTCAAAAGTTTTATTTCAGCAATAAAAATACTTAGGAACTAGGCGTTTCAAGAGCACAACGCTCTCTTCATCAGGTTATGAACAAAGCACTACAAAAAAATACGCTATAAAATAATCAGCCACATATGGATAAAAATGTAAAAAAGTTTTTTACAGAATTGGTTGTGAAATATTTTGTTATAATTTAAATAAACAGAAAGTGACTTGTGTCTTATTTTACGTGATACATATAAAAATATCAGTCAAAATAACAAACACTTTAAGTTATATCAGTTCATCATCCATTAGAAACGTATACATTTTTTCAAAGATTTGTAACATAAACCAAATACCAATGTGAACATGGTCTTTATCACCTGTACACATTCCATCATTTCATCAGTTTTTGGCATCAGTTTTTGTTAGCCAAAACCAGACTTGCACCTGTTCTATGTGGGTTGACCACTCCTGGTTTTGGCTTAAAATAACTGTTGCCAAAAACTGACGACAAAACAGTCCCTGGCATGTTTTATTGTTCAATATTAAACAATAGATTTTATTGACGAGGAAAATATGTGTGTGTATCTAATCTTTATCTAGTGGCATGGTGGATAATAAAAACGGAGGCCCTTGGAGCCTTGGGTCTAAATGACAAAAACGATATGGGGGTCTTTTTATGAGGCCGAATTTGCCTCTACAGAAAATAGAAGGCCTAATAACAAAATATATGTAATGAGAAGATGTTGTACTGACATGCCGCCACGTCCGCACCCTTAGAATTTCTATATCGGGTTCGGAGAAAGATGTGCATAGATTCTCCGTATTGCTCATTCGTACAGAGAAGGACCCGTAGCCCCTTTCCTAAAGTCTCCGCTAAAAAATCCTCTCTTTCTAGCCACGCCCTCCCGAGAAGGTATTAGATACTGCACCCTTTAGGTTCCTTCTCTAAACTGTCATACCACGCCCCCCTCTATGACATGGATGATACGTAATCTTACCTTAAACTCAGTCTTCAATAAGGTCCGTTTTGCTGTCTAACGCCTAACTCCGCCCACCTAATCAGTGATTGGAGGAGAGTGACGAAGTAGTTTTCATTCTGGTCCGACGCAACATTTAGCTCTTTAAGGGAGTGGCCGAAAACCGACCACTCCCAGATTTGTTTTTAACCAATAGTAATAGGTTAAGGTTGTGGGTGTGTTCTTTGTGACGTCAGTGAGGTATGTTTGGCGGCCAGCATAAATTGCTTGGCACGCCATGCAGCAGTAGGCAAGATGAAGCGCTAGGATAGCGCGAAACGACTCGTCCCTCTAACCCTCACCCCCGTTTTTTCCTGCTGTCGAATGCCTCTCCCTGTGAAACGAAATACTTTTTAAAGGATATGAAATAAAGAAAAAGATTTTATGAAAAAAACGGTGAGTGCCGACTATTTCTCTACTCCTTTGATGTAATCTTTATCTAGAGTAACCAGATAACATGTCATAAAAGATAAACACATGGGATGCAATGTTCCCTACAAGTTGTTGCTTAACGCTGTTAAACACAGTGGGGCACATTTACTTACTCGGTCACTGGAGTTCACAGAAAATGCATTGTCCGACATATAATGCAGCGTGCGGCCATTCACTAAGATCGTGCGCCCGATAACCTGCATGTGTTGCTTCCCCGCTCAGGTTCGACAGAGTTCACCATCTTTTTAGTGGTGTATCTTAGGGCTTGGGACACCATTTGAAAGTTAAATCCCACACTCAGTGTGAATCAGTTGGTTCGTCCGACGGCACCCCCCCAATTTGTGTCAAATGAAAGCCAGAGTAGCTGTTCCACAAAAGGTTGTGTGGCCACAATCCCAGTGCACACACTTCTTTAATACCTGTGCAAGCCGTGTAGTCCCCGAAAAAGGCACACAGTCCGACAAAAGTGTGCACGCGATCCTTAGTAAACAAGCCCCACGGAATCACGGAAAGTGCAGAATCCTGTGTCACAGACTGACAGCACTGCAGGAACGAAAGAGCCGATTTGCAAATTATTTGCAAGTTGTGAAAAGTGAATAAACTTAGGCTTTAATCACACAAACTTATGGGGGACTTATATAAGGGCGACGTATATATGCCATATATACGTCCCCCATAGACGGCAATGGGCACATGGCGCCGTACGGGAGCTATCCTATCTGTCCCTGTAATATGGCGCCATGCGGCATAAATCGCTGTGAAGAAGGGTGGGGTGAGCAGTGCTGACGCCCTCTCCCGGGCGCCGGTGCGCGCCGCCGTGCTACAGTATAGCGGGCACAACTTCGTGTGAATGTAGCCGTAGGGAAACATTTATTACAGCCCCAACACCAGTTTTCTGTCTGACTTTGCATGCTCTTTCTGGTGCAAACTGCTTGCATACATATTTAAAGGGATTTTCCCATAATTTTAACCCTTTACTTCACAATTTTACTCAGTTTTATTGCTGTTTTAGCTCCTGGTGGTTAGTGTAAGATTCCAGAGTGTGGGAGGGACCTCTCTAAGCAGACACATTTGGGCACATTTACTAAGAAAGTCGGAAACTTCACTAAAAGTGCTCTGCCCGTATATAATGCTTGGTGCGACCGATTCATTAAGAACGTGCGCCAGAAATCATGAATCTGTCGCTTCCCTGCACTGGCCCGACAGAGTTCACCAACTTTTTTGTGGTGCACCTTTAACATAATAAATTAAAATAAAAAAAATATGAAGTAAAAAAACAAAAGAAGGTGATCCCCAGGAATTAAAAACTTGCAGTGTTCCCTTCAGTCTTGGAATGGCAACCTGCAGTACATGGAATATATGACTTCTGATTAGAGATGAGCGAGCACTAAAATGCTTGGGTGCTCGTTATTCGAGACAAACTTTTCCTGATGCTCAAATGCTCGTCTCGAATAACGAGCCCCATTGAAGTCAATTGGAGACTCGAGCATTTTTCAAGGGGACCAAGGCTATGCACAGGGAAGCTTGGCCAAACACCTGGAAACCTCAGAAAATGATGGAAACACCACAGAAATGGACAGGAAACAGCAGGGGCAGCATGCATGGATGCCTCTGAGGCTGCTTAATCGCACCATTATGACAAAATTATGGGCAACAGCATGACAGAGTGACCGAATGAGGCTAGATAGCATCTAAAACATGCAATAATTGACCCTGACACTATAGGGGACGGCATGCAGCGGCAGCAGCTGCAGGCTAGAAAGTGGCATGGCGACATACCCCAAAAAGACTAATGCTTCAAACTAATTTAAAAAATTCCTTTTGGCGAGGATAACGTGTAGCACTGTATGTATCAGTATTTTGCCTGGTTAAGGCGGCAGAGAGGAACCAAAGGAGGTGAGCAAGAAGCGCTGAAATGATTTCCTATGTGAACAAAAGGTTGACGGTATATTTAGTCGATAACACAGCATGGTTGCGACATAGTGACCAAGTTCCATAATGTATCTGGTGAAACACCCGAAAAATGAGCCTGACACAGCTCGTTTGATAGGGGGACGACATGTGGAGGCAGCCATGGAGACGACTTCCATGATTAAGAGCGACAGTATGGGGCATCCATATTGTGCTGCTATGATTGCAACTTCAGGTCTCCAGCATGGCGGCGACAGATGCGCCGAGTTCCATTATGTATCTGGTGAAACACCCGAAAATTCTGCCTGACACAGCTCGTTTGATAAGGGGATGATGTGCGGTATTTCCTCTCGCGCTCCAGCGTCTGGAGTATAGACAGTTGAAAGTTGCGCATGGAAACATTGGTGGATGCTGTGGAGGATCGTGGAGGCGAAATGGACAGGAAACAGCAGGGGCAGCATGCATGGATGCCTCTGAGGCTACCTAATCTTGGGATGCAGCTGGCGTTCCGCTGCAAGCCGAGCTTTCGCCTGTCCAAGCCCCTGTCTCTCGGCTCCTCCCCACCCAAAATGGGCGTGAAAAAATTATCATTTTCAAAGCAGACGGGGGCTACAAACAGCACTTCTAAGAACTTTTGGATAAGATCAAGCGTAGTACTGTTCTTATAAGTAATTGGCTTGGTTATGGCGGGTGAGGGGAATGTAAACAGATGCGCAAGAAGTGCTGAAATAATATCGGTAAATAATAAAAGTTTGGCACTATATTTTGTGGATAACACAGCAGGGTGGTGACAAGTTAACAAGTTTGATGCGAAAGCCATGAAAACAACCCAAAATTCTGCCTGACACAGCTCGTTAGATAAGGGGACGATGTATGGAGGCAGCTATATGGACGACTTTTGGAGGCAGCTATGGAGATGACGTGTGGAGGTAGCAATGGAGACAACGTGTGGAGGCAGCTAAAAAGATGACGTGTGGAGGCTGCTATGGAGACATATAAGTTTTGATAGTGCCTGTATGTGGCAGTCCACAAAAGTTTTCAAATCAGAGGAGCAGGTAGGTGGCCCTCCAGAAAAATTAAATAGATTGAGTGCCTGTATGTGGCAGTCCAAAAAAGTTTTCAAACCAGAGGAGCAGGTAGGTGGCCCTCCAGAAAAATTAAATAAATTGAGTGCCTGAATGTGGCACTCCCAAAAATTGTTTAAAACAGAGGACCGGGTAGGTGGCCCTCCAGAAAAATTAATACATAGAGTACTATAGCTAGAGCCAGTTGGCCCCGGCAAAAAATAGCCAGTTTCCTCTGCTTTAGTGTACAAAGAGGAGGAGAAGGAGGAAAATGAGGAGGAGGAGTGCATACATTATTCAGGTTGAGCTTCTTTCACCTGGTGGAGAATGGAAATCCTGAGAAATCCAGGCTTTATTCATCTTGATAAGCGTCAGCCTGTCAGTGCTGTCAGTCGACAGGCATGTACGCTTATCGGTGATGATGCCACCAGCTGCACTGAAAACCCGCTCAGACAACACGCTAGCAGCAGGGCAGGCAAGAACCTCCAAGGCGTACAGCGCCAGTTAGTGCCATACGTCCAGCTTTGAAACCCAGTAGTTGTAGGGAGCTGTGTGATCATTTAGGACGATGGTATGGTCAGCTACGTACTCCCTCACCATCTTTCTGTAAAGATCAGCCCTACTCTGCCGAGACTGGGGACAGGTGACAGTGTCTTGCTGGGGTGACATAAAGCTGGCAAAAGCCTTGTAAAGCGTACCCTTGCCAGTGCTGGACAAGCTGCCTGCTCGCCTACTCTCCCTCGCTACTTGTCCCGCAGAACTACGCACTCTGCCGCTAGCGCTGTCAGAAGGGAAATACTGTTTCAGCTTGTGCACCAGGGCCTGCTGGTATTCATGCATTCTCACACTCCTTTCCTCTGCAGGGATGAGAGTGGAAAGATTTTGCTTGTACCGTGGGTCCAGGAGAGTGAACACCCAGTAATCGGTGCTGGAATAAATTCTTTGAACGCGAGGGTCACGGGATAGGCAGCCTAGCATGAAATCTGCCATATGCGCCAGAGTACCAACGCGTAAGAATTCACTCCCCTCACTGGCCTGACTGTCCATTTCCTCCTCCTCCAACTCCTCCAACTCCTCTTCTTCTGCCCATACACGCTGAACAGTGAAGGACTCAACAATGGTCCCCTCTTGTGTCTCGCCAACATTCTCCTCCTCTTCCTCCTCATCCTCCTCCACCTCCCGCCTCTCTTCTGTTCAGGCATAGTAGGCCTGAGAGACCTGGACCGAGGTAGGCCCTGCAATCCTCGTGTCGGCAGTATATGACCCCCCCAGGTCAGAATCGTCCCAGCCTCCACCAAGCTAACCCAATGTGCCGTCAGCGATATAATGGCCCTGCCCGGCAGCACTCGTCCACGTGTCTGTGGTCAGGTGGACCTTGTCAGAAACATCAGGTCAACCAAGGAATGGAAGGAGGAATTGGTAGGAAGGGATTAGGGTAAAACATACTATATAACTAACCATCAATGTTATTTAGACCCATAGCATCTAGACCTATGGCCTTAGAAGCTCTTGCTGTCCCTGCTGTGACCAGCGCCTGAGTAGGCTATTCCACGTTGTCATTCTCATTGTAAAAAAAACCCTGTGCGCCTCTGGTGATTTAACCTTGTTTCTCCAACGGAGACAGTGTCCCATCCTCTTTTGAATTGATTTAATCTGAAACAATTATCCCCCCATATTTTGTATGGATCATTCATTATTTATATAAATGAACTCATTCCCCTCTTTGTCGTCTCTTTCCAGACTAAATAATCATGTTTGTTTTAATCTTTCCTCATAACTGAGGCACTCCATCCTCTTTATAATTTTTGTGGCTCTATATTTGAACCTCTCAGCTCCAAGGCTCCTTTTTAATGTACCGGTGCCCAGAACTGGACAGCATATTCCAGGTGAGGCCGAACCAATGCTTTTGTCCAGGTGGTAATATTACATCCCTATCACGAGAGTCCATACCAACTTTTTGACAAATGACAAGATCCTACTGGCTTAGAGGTAGCTGATTGACATTGCATGCTGTTATTCAATTTATGATCACTAGTTCTCCCAGTCCTTCTCAACAGGGACTCCCAGATTTCCCCCCAAGCACATATTTTGGCCTTTGGATTATTAGTCCCCAGGTGCATAACCTTACATTTACCACTTGAACCTCATAATTTTAGCGCATTTTTCCATTATGGGTCCACTTTTTTTTTTATTATTTATTGTTTTATAGGCTTTTGGAACATTTTAGAATTTTTATTTTTTTTATTTTTTGTGTTTTTTTAACTTTTTATTTTACATACTATCATACGAACTAGTGATCATATGACCATGTATTGCAGTGCATTAGAAGTGTCAGCTATGCATTCTGCATAGGCTGACAGGCATCTCTCAAGCAGGCAGATGCCGATGGCAGATCCAGGGACATTCATTAATTCCCGGCTCTACGGCTGTGAGACGGCACACTGCAGTGCTGGGAGGAGAGGAGAGAGACCCCTCCCTCGAGGTATGTAGATCCCGTGGTCACAACATTGACTGCGGGATCTAACAAGTAACAGCTGATTCCGGACTGTTTAGAGCAGGGTCCCAAATGTCATAAGAGCAAGAGAAACCCATTGGCCTAGCGAAGGCCCCTTAGTGACCGTAAAACCATTATGGGCTGTCACTAAGGGGTTAAAGTAGCCTTATGCCCATACATAGCAATGGTCTAGAGATAAATCCATAATGATAGTGTTTTCTACGAGGGGTTTTAATCTACTTTAACCCGTCCTGTCTTGTCGACACTGTGTTAGCCCTATTATTAATCCAACGGTCAAGTTCCTTAAAAGTGTGTTAAAATAAAGTGTTAAAAAGGGAAAAATGGAGATGTCCACTGCGCTGCCAGACATAATTGCTCGAAATATCAACTTTTCAAAAGTTTTATTTCACATAAAAATACTTAGGAACTAGGCGTTTTCAAGAGCACACCGCTCTCTTCATCAGGTTTAGAACAAAGCACTACAAAAAATACGCTATAAAATAATCAGCCATATGGATAAAAATGTAAAAAAGTTTTACAGAATTGGTTGTAGAATATTTGTTATAATTTAAATAAACAAAGTGACTTGTGTCTTATTTTACTTGATACATAATAAAAATCAGTCAAAAATCAACAACCTTTAAGTTATATCAGTTCATCATCCATTAGAAACGTATACATTTTTTCAAAGATTTGTAAACATAAACCAAATACCAATTGAACATGGTCTTTATCACCTGTCACCATTCCATCATTTCATCAGTTTTTGGCATCAGTTTTTGTTAGCCAAAACCAACTTGCACCTGTTCTATGTGGGTTGACCACTCCTGGTTTTTGGCTTAAAATACTGTTGCCAAAAACTGACGACAAAACGTCCCTGGCATGTTTTATTGTTCAATATTAAACAATAGATTTTATTGACGAGGAAATATGTGTGTGTATCTAATCTTTATCTAGTGGCATGGTGGATAATAAAAACGGAGGCCCTTGGAGCCTTGGGTCTAAATGACAAAAACGATGGGGGTCTTTTTATGAGGCCGAATTTGCCTCTACAGAAAATAGAAGGCCTAATAACAAAATATATGTAATGAGAAGATGTTGTACGGACATGCCGCCACGTCCGTACCTTAGAACTTCTATATCGTTTCGGAGAAGATGTGCATAGATTCTCCGTATTGCTCATTCGTACAGAGAAGGACCCGTAGCCCCTTTCCTAAAGTCTCCGCTAAAAATCCTCTCTTCTAGCCACGCCCTCCCGGAAGGTATTAGATACTGCACCCTTTAGGTTCCTTCTCTAAACTGTCATCCACGCCCCCCCTATGACTGGATGATAGACTAATCTCACCTTAAACTCAGTCTTCAATAAGGTCCGTTTTGCTGTCTAACGCCTAACTCCGCCCACCTAATCAGTGATTGGAGGAGAGTGACGAAGTAGTTTTTCATTCTGGTCCGACGCAACATTTAGCTCTTAAGGGAGTTGCCAAAAACCGACCACTCCCAGATTTGTTTAACCAATAGTAATAGGTTAAGGTTGTGGTGTGTTCTTTGTACGTCAGTGAGGTATGTTTGGCGGCCAGCATAAATTGCTTGGCACGCCATGCAGCATTAGGCAAGATGAAGCGCGAGGATAGCGGAAACGACTCGTCCCTCTAACCCTCACCCCCCCCGTTTTTCCTGCTTGTCGAATGCCTCTCCTGTGAAACGAAATACTTTTAAAGGATATGAAATAAAGAAAAGATTTTATGAAAAAAACGGTGAGTGCCGACTATTTCTCTACTCCTTTGATTTAATCTTTATCTAGAGTAACCAGATAACATGTCATAAAAGATAAACACATGGGATGCAATGTTCCTACAAGTTGTTGCTTAACGCTGTTAACACAGTGGGGCACATTTACTTACTCGTCGGTCAGAAAATCTTGTCCGCTAAATGCAGCTGCGCCTCCTAAGATAAACAGTACAAATGCCATCTGATCACGATTGCTTTAGTATCACGGTGGCGCGCCATTCACTAACTCAATCCGGTCAGCGCTCCGATAACCTGATGTTGCTTCCCCGCTCAGGTTCGACGAGTTCACCATCTTTTTAGTGGTGTATCTTAGGGCTTGGGACACATTTGAAAGTTAAATCCCACACTCAGTGTGAATCAGTTGGTTCGTCGACGCACCCCCCCCAATTTGTGTAAATGAAAGCCAGAGTAGCTGTTCCACAAAGGTTGTGTGGCCAAATCCCAGTGCACACACTTCTTTAATACCTGTGCAAGCCGTAGTCCCGAAAAAGGCACACAGTCCGACAAAAGTGTGCACGCGATCCTTATAAACAGCCCACGGAATCACGGAAAGTGCAGAATCCTGTGTCCAGACGGACAGCACTGCAGGAACAAAGAGCCGATTTGCAAATTATTTGCAGTGTGAAAAGTGAATAACTTAGGCTTAATCACACAAACTTATGGGGGACTTATATAAGGGACGTTATAATGCCATATACGTCCCCCATAGACGGCAATGGGCACATGCGCCCGTACGGGAGCTATCCTATCTGTCCCTGTAATATGGCGCCATGCGGCATAAATCGCTGTGAAGAAGGGTGGGGTAGCAGTGCTGACGCCCTCTCCCCGGGCGCCGGTGCGCTCCGCCGTGCTACAGTATAGCGGGCACAACTTCGTGTGAATGTAGCCGTAGGGAAACATTATTACAGCCCCAACACCAGTTTTTCTGTCTGACTTGCATGCTCTTTCTGGTGCAAACTGCTTGTGCATACATATTAAAGGGATTTTCCCATAATTTTAACCCTTTACTTCACAATTTTACTCAGTTTTTATTGCTGTTTTAGCTCCTGGTGGTTAGTGTAAGATTCCAGAGTGTGGGAGGGACCTCCTAAGCAGAACACATTGGGCACTTTACTAAGAAAGTCGGAAACTTCACTAAAAGTGCTCTGCCCGTATAATGCTTGGTGCGACCGATTCTTAAGAACGTGCGCCAGAAATCATGAATCTGTCGCTTCCCTGCACCCCGCTACAGAGTTCACCACTTTTTTGTGGTGCACCTTTACAATAATAAATTAAATAAAAAAAATATGAAGTAAAAAACAAAAGAAGGTGATCCCCAGGAATAAAAACTTGCATGTTCCTTCAGTCTTGAATGGCAACCTGCAGTACATGAATATATGACTTCTGATTAGAGATGAGCGAGCACTAAAATGCTTGGGTGCTCGTTATTCGGACAAACTTTTCCTGATGCTCAAATGCTCGTCTCGAATAACGAGCCCCATTGTAAGTCATGTAGACTCGAGCATTTTTCAAGGGACCAAGGCCTATGCACAGGGAAGCTTGGCCAAACACCTGGAAACCTAAAAATGATGGAAACACCCAGAAATGGACAGGAAACAGCAGGGGCACATGCATGGATGCCTCTGAGGCTGCTTAATCGCACCATTATGACAAAATTAGGGGCAACAGCATGACATAGTGAACCGAATGAGGCTAGATAGCATCTAAACATGCAATAATTGACCCTGACACTATAGGGGACGGCATGCAGCGGCAGCAGCTGCAGCTAGAAAGTGGCATGCGACTACCCCAAAAAGACTAATGCTTCAAACTATTTAAAAAATTCTTTTGGCGAGGATACGTGTAGCACTGTATGTATCAGTATTTTGCCTGGTTAAGGCGGCAGAGAGGAACCAAAGGAGGTGAGCAAGACGCGAAATGATTTCCTATGTGAACAAAAGGTTGACGGATATTTAGTCGATAACACAGCATGGTTGCGACATAGTGACCAAGTTCCATAATGTATCTGGTGAACACCCGAAAAATGAGCCTGACACAGCTCGTTTGATAGGGGACGACATGTGAGGCAGCCATGGGGACTTCCATGATTAAGAGCGACAGTATGGGGCATCCATATTGTGCTGCTATGATTGGCAACTTCAGGTCTCCAGCATGGCGGCGACAGATGCGCCGAGTTCCATTATGTATCTGGTGAAACACCCGAAAATTCTGCCTGACACACTCGTTTGATAAGGGGATGATGTGCGGTATTTCCTCTCGCGCTCCGCGTCTGGAGTATAGACAGTTGAAAAGTTGCGCATGGAAACATTGGTGGATGCTTGGAGGATCGTGGAGGCGAAATGGACAGGAAACGCAGGGCAGCATGCATGGATGCCTCTGAGGCTACCTAATCTTGGGATGCAGCGGCTTCCCTGCAGCCGAGCTTTTCGCCTGTCCAAGCCCCTGTCTCTCGGCTCCTCCCCACCCAAATGGGCGTGAAAAAATTATCATTTCAAAGCAGACGGGGGCTACAACAGCACTTCTAAGAACTTTTGGATAAGATCAAGCGTAGTACTGTTCTTATAAGTAATTGGCTTGGTTATGGGGGTGAGGGGAATGTAAACAGATGCCAAAAGTGCTGAAATAATATCGGTAAATAATAAAGTTTGGCACTATATTTTTGTGGATAACACGCAGGGTGGTGACAAGTTAACAGTTTGATGCGAAAGCCATGAAAACAACCCAAATTCTGCCTGACACAGCTCGTTAGATAAGGGGACGATGTATGGAGGCAGCTATATGGACGACTTTTGGAGGCAGCTATGGAGATGACGTGTGGAGGTAGCAATGGAGACAACGTGTGGAGGCAGCTAAAAGAATGACGTGTGGAGGCTGCTATGGAGACATATAGTTTTGATAGTGCCTGTATGTGGCAGTCCACAAAGTTTTCAATCAGAGGACAGGAGGTGCCCTCCAAAAAATTAAATAGATTGAGTGCTGATGTGCAGTCCAAAAAAGTTTCAAACCAGAGGAGCAGGTAGGTGGCCCTCCAAAAAATTAATAATTGAGTGCCTGAATGTGGCACTCCCAAAAATTGTTTAAAACAGGACCGGGTAGGTGGCCCTCCAGAAAAATTATACATAGAGACTATAGCTAGAGCCAGTTGGCCCCGGCAAAAAATAGCCAGTTTCCTCGGCTTTGTGTACAAAGAGGAGAGAAGGAGGAAAATGAGGAGGAGAGTGCATACATTATTCAGGTTGAGCTTCTTTCACCTGGTGGAGAATGGAAATCCTGAGAAATCCAGGCTTTATTCATCTTGATAAGCGTCACCTGTCAGTGCTGTCAGTCGACAGGCATGTACGCTATCGTTGATGATGCCACCAGCTGCACTGAAAACCCGCTCAGACACACGCTAGCAGCAGGGCAGGCAAGAACCTCCAAGCGTACAGCCCAGTTAGTGCCATACGTCCGCTTTGAAACCCAGTAGTTGTAGGGAGCGTGTGATCATTTAGGACGATGGTATGGTCGCTACGTACTCCCTCACCATCTTTCTGTAAAGATCATGCCCTCTCCCTGCCGAGACTGGGGACGAGTGACAGTGTCTTGCTGGGGTGACATAAAACTCCAAAGGCCTTGTAAGCGTACCCCTGCCAGTGCTGGACAAGCTGCCTGCAAAGTGATGAAGAGGAAGCGATACAGGGGAGGGAAGAAATAATGAAAATGATAGGATAGGGGAACCCGTAGAAAAAAGTAAGGCTTAAGGTGGGTAAGCGAAGCGGGGGAAAGTAGAAGCGGAAGGAGTGTGGACAGCTGATGGATTGGGGAGGGGAGGGGGGAAATAGGAAGCATGGGATAAGAGAGGACAAAGTGGCGGGAGTGAGGGAGGAACAGGGAAAGGAGTGGAAAAGCGGAGCGGGAAGGTACGGGAGCGAACGGAGAGTTTGGCGGTCAGAAGGCTTGATATGGAATAGAAGGAAAAGTGAAGGGACAGGAGATAAAGGGCAAAGGGGGCAAACGAGGGGTAAGGGGAGATGAAGAAGGGATGAGTGGAGAGTATATTAGAAGCTCTCGTCTCTCTCTCCCTCGTTCCTGTTTTCCCGCGAAGTACGCCCTCTGCTGCTAGCGCAGAGGAAATACTGTTTCAGCTTGTGCACCAGGCCTGCTGGTATCATGCATCTCACACTCTTTCCTCTCCAGGGATGAGAGTGAAGATTTGCTTGTACCGTGGGTCCAGGAGAGTGAATACCCAGTAATCGGTGCTGGAATAAATTCTTTGAACGCGAGGGTCACGGGATAGGCAGCCTAGCATGAAATCTGCCATATGCGCCAGAGTCCCAAAGCGCAAGAATTCACTCCCCTCACTGGCCTGTCTGTCCATTTCCTCCTCCTCCAACTCCTCTTCTTCTGCCCATACACGCTGAACAGTGAAGGACTGAACAATGCTCCTCTCTTCTGTCAGGCATAGTAGGCCTGAGAGACCTGGACCGAGGTAGGCCCTGCAATCCTCGGTGTCGGCAGTATATGACCAGCCCCAGGGTCAGAATCGGTCCCAGCCTCCACCAAGCTAACCCAATGTGCCGTCAGCGATATATAGTGGCCCTGCCCGGCAGCACTCGTCCACGTGTCTGTGGTCAGGTGGACCTTGTCAGAAACGGCGTTGGTTGTGGCACGGATGATGTTGTCTGACACGTGCTGGTGCAGGGCTGGGACGGCACATCGGGAAAAGTAGTGACGGCTGGGGACCGAATACCAAGGGACGGCCGCCGCCATGAGGTTGCGAAAGGCACTGGTCTCTACCAGCCTATAGGGCAGCATCTCCAGGCTGAGTAATTCGGAGATGTGGACGTTGAGGGCTTGGGCGTGTGGGTGGGTTGCACTGTACTTCCTCTTGCGCTCCAGCGTCTTGGGTATGGAGAGCTGCACGCTGCGCATGGAGACATTGGTGGATGCTGTGGAGGATCATGGAGGCGAAGGTGTGGTTTTCGCACGGGAGGTGTTTGGGCCGGGGTCCTGGGCAGGGGGCTGACTAGCAGAGGCAGCAGATGACTTAGGGGAAGGAGCAGTGGTGTGCCCGGCCGGAGGTGAACGGCCTTGGTTCCATGGAGTGGGGTGTTTAGCATTCATATGCCTGCGCATACTGGTGGTGGTTAAGCTGGTAGTGGTGGAACCCCTGCTGATCCTGGTGTGGCACAGGTTGCACACCACAGTCCGTCGGTCATCCGGTGTTTCTTTAAAGAACCTCCAGACTTCCGAAAATCTAGCCCTCGCCACGGGAGTTTCACTACGTGAAACATTTGGCGCTGATGCACCAGCTCTGGCCCTGCCTCTCCGTCTGGCCCCACCACTGCCTCTTCCAACCTGTACTCGTCGAGGACTCGCCTCCGTCTCAGAAGCACTGTGTTCACCCGGCCTATTAACCCAGCTTGGGTCTGTCACCTCATCATCCTCCGATCCCTCAGTCTGCTCCCCCCACGGACTTCCTGCCTTGACAAAAACTTCACCACTGTCTGACAACCGTGTCTCCTCATCGTCCGACACACACTTATACACTTCTTCCACTATGTCAACAATGTCATCATCACCCACAGACTGCGACCGGTGGAAAACCTGGGCATCGGAAAAGAGCTCAGCAGCAACCGGACAAGTGGTTTGTGACTGTGGGAAGGGTCCAGAAAACAGTTCCTCAGAGTATGTCGGTTCAAATGCCAAATTTTCCTGGGAGGGGGCAGACTGGGGGGAAGGAGGCTGAGGTGGAGGAGCTGATTTCGGTGACATGGGTGGACTGCGTGGAAGACTGACTGGTGGACAAATGGCTAGAAGCATTGCCCGCAATCCACGACATCACCTGTTCGCACTGTTCTGGCCTCAACAATGCTCTACCAGGAGTCCCAGTAACTTGAGACATGAACCTAGGGAGTGTAGCTCTGCGGCGTTCCCCTGCTCCCTCATCAGCAGGTGGTGTCTCACCCCGCCCAGCACCACGGCCTCTGACCCCTGCAGTAGTTGGACGCCCACGCTCTCGTCCTCTACCCCTAGCCTTCGGGTTCAACATTTTCAAAATTAAAGTGTAAACTGTAAATTTTCTAACCTACACTGACAGCGCACAACAGGATTTTGTGCTGTGCCTGATGACTTTTAGTTTTGAAAAAAAAAAAAAAAAAAAGCAGACTGTGCCTAATTCAATCAAACCCCTAATAAATTGTCCAACTTAGGTGTTTGAGATGGATATGTGTGTCACTAAGAGCTAAACAGAACGTTCGCAAGACTCCCTGCAAATTCGTCACAATATGGTACTAGCTGCACTACTAGTGCCAGCAAGGCCAGCCACAAGCAAATCAACAAAAAATAAAATATATAACGCTATTGTAGCGCTAAGAAGACCTGTTGGGTTCTCGTGTGGCTAGTTTCTAGCCTACCCTGACAGCGCACAACTGGATTTTGTACTGTGCCTGATGACTTTCAGTTTTGAAAAAAAAAAAATCGCCAGACTGTGCCTAATTCAATCAAACCCCTAATAAATTGTCCCACTTAGGTGTTTGAGATGGATATGTGTGTCACTAAGAGCTAAACAGAACGTTTGCAAGACTCCCTGCAAATTCGTCACAATATGGTACTAGCTGCACTACTAGTGCCAGCAAGTCCAGCCACAAGCAAATCAACAAAAAATAAAATATATAACGTTATTGTAGCGCTAAGAAGGCCTGTTGGGTCCTCGTATGGCTAGTTTCTAGCCTACACTGACAGCACACAACTGGATTTTGTGCTGTGCCTGATGACTTTTAGTTTTGAAAAAAAAAAAAATTGTCAGACTGTGCCTAATTCAATCAAACCCCTAATAAATTGTCCCACTTAGGTGTTTGAGGTGGATATGTGTGTCACTAAGAGCTAAATAGAACGTTTGCATGTCTTCCTGCAAATTCGTCACAATATGGTACTAGCTGTACTACTAGTGCCAGCAAGGCCAGCCACAAGCAAAGAAAAAAAAAATTCTAGCCCTAACAAGGGCTGTTGCGTTCTTGCAGACTCACTCCTGCCTAACAGTAAGCTAATATAACACCCTAACGCTTTCCCTGACCAGCAGCAGCTCTCTCCCTAACGGCATCCAGACAGAGAATGATGCGAGCAGCGCGGACAGGGGCTAGTATATTCCAGGGTCACCTGATCAGGCCAGCCAATCACTGCTATCGACGTGTAAGTGTACCACGTGATGCTGGGTGGAGTGCAGAGTCTCCTGGCTTGTGATTGGCTTTGTTTCTGGCCGCCAAAAATCAAAACGGCGGGAGATGCCATTTTATCGAGCTGGTGAAATATTAGTCCGAGCAACAAGCAGTTTCGAGTACGCTAATGCTCGAACGAGCATCAAGCTCGGATGAGGGTGTTCGCTCATCTCTACATCTGATCTAAAATGTAGCAATAACTCCTGTTGCAAAACACAGAGTCCCTTTTTTACTGTTTTCCCCCTAAATACAGATAGATGCCTTAAATCTCCTACAGTGTATTTAATACTCAAATGCATTCATGTCCCATCCTCCATTTATCTGCCTCCCCTGTTCTACCGTCTCTCTTTTCTCCCTCCCTCCACCTACTCTTTCATACAGTATATCCTATGTCAGAACTTGCTAAACGGGTTCTTGCTGCAGATTTCTGGGCTTGTGAACCACACACCTAGGGATACTCTGCTTGAGGCTGTGAATGAGAGCCAGCTCTGCAGTGTTACTTCTTTTGGGTGTTTATACTGTGGAAAGCTGGGCAATTACATTTTTTACCAGTGTATGCTTTGAGTGATGGACAGCCAGTCCAATCAATGTCTGGGATGATTTCTAGGAAATCCATAAATATCTAATGCTCTGTTTTCTTAGGGCTGCTTATACTAGTCTCTTCCTACTTGTAGTACCATTGACTCTTTTCTCGCCCTTGTCTTGTTATCTGACTTTTGCCTAATCATTGAGGAACCTAATTTTACCACAAAATACTGGGAAAACGTTTTGACTTGCGCATAAGGCTAGAGTGTGAAATACATTGGTCACAGCCTGCTTGAGTAATGAAATGCCCAACAGCATCATCCAGTAATAAAATGACCAGCAGCCTCCCCCAGTATTGTAATACCCAGCTGCCTCCTCAATATTGAAATGCCACATGCAGCTTCCCCAAGTTATGAAATAAGCCTGAGGCAACCCTCCAGTGGTGAAATTCCCTGAAGCAGCCCTCCCCTAGTAAAGCCCCCTGAAATGAAATGCTTCAGCGGCCTCTTAGTAATGAAATGCCCTGCAGCATTCACCCCCCAGTAATGAATTGCCCTGCAACAACTCCTGCAGTATTTAAATACACTGCAGCTGCCTCCCCGGGAATTATATGCCCTTTATGGCTTCTTGAGTCCTGCAGCTTTTGTTCTATAAGAGAAATAAACTCAAATACTTACCCTCTGATGCTCCCTGAAGATCAGAGCAGGTAGAGATGTATCCATGCACTCGGCGTCATAGCGTGTAGCGGGCAGAGCTCATCGACGTGTCTCTGCTGCTCCTATACACACAAAGAAGAGAAGGATGAGGAGCCAAGTGGAGCATTGGGGAGCGTCAGAGGGCAAGTATATTGGGGAGCGTCAGAGGGCAAGTATATTTTTTATAAGCTGAGTAGAGTTTTAGCGCATTTTCTGTGCTTAAAAACTTGGCTTATGCACGAGTGTATACAGTATCTGTGTTTCTCTCAGTATTCACTTGCCGTCTTTGATAAGTCTGCAGGTTAGTAGGTAGGAACGAGGGTGATGGGTGAGCTCAGGGCCTGCTCTTTCTCTGTCTTGCCATCCTACATACTACATTATGTCTTTAGTACGTTAAGCCCTCATTGGGCTGGTCAATTGATTGCTATTCAGTTCTTATATATGTAGATTATGTGTTCCCCGTTCTTCCTCTATGTTTCGCTTGCACTCATACTGACAGAGGGAAAGTGTATGAGTTTTTCACTAGAATGCTTTTTTCTAGCTGGAGGTTGGATACTAATCACTAACTTGCTTTTCCTCTTGCTGATTTGATTATATTGAACCCACTATTTGGTCTTTTATATCTCCTGTAATTGAAAAACCCTGAAAATATTCTAGAATGTTGAAACTTGGTAATTTTAGGTTTGTCTGTTACCAGCTTGCCCTGGTGATATGTGCCTAGCACCAGAGCCTAGTAAGGCTAGACTTGGGTTCATATGCTTATCATTGCCATGGCTGTTAAAACATAAAAAAAACCCTACCCCTTAATGATCTATATATAAGGATTTTTTTTATCGTCAGCTGTGTGCATACACTGTAGGATTAATGCGAATGATGTATTCATACTGCTTCCCAATAGTTCTGTGGACTTTGACCTTTTAGACAAGGTAATCAAATACCTGGCAGCTGTATAACATACAGCTAAGTGACTAACTTTTACATTTTTATCAGATATATTTCACTCCTTTTTTCCCCATGTAAATAATTGAGCACTAACACTGATTTTTTTTTAGTCCTTATCTAATATATTCAATATTTCTCCACCCGTGTCTCTTTCCAAATCCCTAATATTAACTATTGCCATCACAGGGAAGAGAAGGCTTTTGGAAAAGTTTGAGTATAATAAATCTGATGTACATTTTGCTTGCCATGTAAACAGTACCCACCGTCTCTTCCACATTCTAAACTGCTGGTTACAGTGTGAGAACAAAGTTGCCTAAAAAGGGGCGTTTATTAAAGGATTATTTTAATAGTTTTATCAGAAAACTGGCAAACACTAGCCTGTGAGCCCTCTCCATGCACAAACAGCCGACCAGTGACCTGCTATTACATCACAGGTCTTTAAAAGCTTAAACTAACTTTTGTTAAATTTCCCCTTTTTGGTTTATTTTGTGCAGTTTCTTCATAAACATGTCACCGACCTTATTATAGACAGTATACAGACAGTATAAAGATACCCTGTTTCCCCGAAAATAAGACATTTGTTTGCTCCTTAAGAGGCACTAGGTCTACTTCTCTAACATCCTTATAACTCTCCAAAATCTGAATTTCCAGCTGTGTTTCTTGTGACTCCATTTCTATTAGAATCATTGGCCCCAGTCTCTCATGTTTAGTAAAAGCACTTTCCAAAAATGACCCTTCTTATTCTGGCAGCTGCTGGTATCACATTTGCATCACAACAGTCAGTGATTTACTTCCATGAATTCTTCCCCATGTCACAACCTTCTGCAGCATCTAAAAGATTTCCTAATACTAATGTATGGTGTGGGGGGAGCTGGAATGATGGCAACTAGGTCTTATTTTCAGGGGAGGCCTTATATTTCTAAGCCTGAACAAAATTGTACTAGGCTTTGTTTTCGGGGGATGTCTTATTTTAGGGGAAACAGGGTAGTATAACATTGCTGAGGGATTTGTGGAGGATGGAGACTTTGGCAGAGATTAATACAGTTAATAAAGAGAAATGTAGGCATCTGCTCCCTTGGTAAATACAGTTAAGTAATGTAAAACGAAAAGAATATACAGTATACTCATGATAAGTATTGCCCTCTATACATTCTAGTCAGACCACAACAATAAATATACTTCTTCACACATTTGGCACACTTTTCCACTGCTGCAAAGCTGGTATTCATTCTGAAAAAGATCCCAAATACATTTCTAGAGGAAGATAACCTACTGGTTATGTAGTCATCCAGAGTAGGGCATCCTACTAATTTCTCAAAATACACCAAAAACCAGGTTGATAGATTCATGGTTACTCCATAGGGCAGTGATGGCTAACCTTTTAACGACTGAGTGCCCAAAAAGACACCTAAAACCCCCCTTATTTATCGCAAGGTGCCAACCAAAAATTAAAGCAGTAATTTACTGCTCTCTGTTCTTCAACAATCATATTGGCCTCCTGAGGACAGCAACACAGTAGAAAGATGGAAAATTTGCATAATTTTAGCTTCTTTCCAGTGTCTCTCTGTAGACCTGTAGGGGCCAACAGTAGGTCCTCCAAAGATAATTCGGCCCTATCTATTCATTCTCCCTCTTCCTACAGTCCCAAGTAGTGAAGTAAGTATCAAAATATGACTGAACGCAGCATTTTTTTCTAAGTTTCTTGGAACTGCAGGAAGATTCTTCGAGTCCTGTCTGGTGTGCTAGGGCAATGGCCCGGGTGCCCACAGAAAGGGCTCTGAGTGCCACGTCTGGCACCCGTGCCATAGGTTCGCCACCACTGCCATAGGGGGTTCTAAATAGCAATTTTCTCTCATAAATAAAGTAATACAAATAAAGCCCAGTAAAGAACTTATTCCATTGGACTAACTAACCAGCGATACTTTATATCTGAAATGTCTGTACCTGTCTACCCCTCTTCTCCCCACTGTATGTGTTTTGTGTCTCTGTTTGTCTTATCCTTCCATCTAATTCCACTAATATCCCCACATCCACAATCGATATTTAATGGAAGAAGTCTTCTGGGCTACCACAAATATATTCTGGAAGGTACAAGACTGCACCAACATATAAGAATTATATTCCAGCTAGCCTTTTTGCACATTTTTTGTTAGTTAACCCAGTGATCTAGCCCAGTCTAGACCGTTAGAGACTGAGTGCCCAAACTACAACCAAGACCCACTAATTTATCGCAAGTGCCAACACAGACATTAAATTAATGAATAATACTCCCTGCTCTGTCACAGCTTTCATTCATATCAGCACCCCGAGGACACCAATAAAGCACAAAATAGAAGAAATTTGGATGATCATTGTAGCTTCCCTCTAGGGTCTCCTAGACAGGAAGAATTGTCATGGCCAGAGCAGGAGCTACAATGATAATCCAGATCTGTCCACACCTTCCCACTCCTTCAGTAGTCCCAGGTAGCTCTGTCACATTAAAATAGCTCTATGCACAGCAAATCCTGGACTGTATGGGACTGCAGGAAGATACCTAGAGTCATCTCTGATGATGTCTGGGTGCCCACAAAAAGGGGTCTGAGTGCAACCTCTGACACCCCTGCCATAAGTACGCCACCTATAGACCTATAGGTCTAGCCTATATCTGTCTGGTCAATGGAATAAGTTCTTTCCTGGGCTTTGTTTGTATTACTGTATATATGAGGGTAATTCCCCACATTTTATTCAATATGGATTAAAAGTTATGTTTTAAGTGGTATCTCCACATTTGTATTGTTCCCCTACTACTAATTTCTGTCCAGATAATCACTGTGGTATTGATACTGTCAGTCTAATCAACTTGCGGCTTCTCTTTATCTCTTTGGTAGATAATGTGGATTATTGCCACCTATTAGCCTGTTCTGTTATTGTACTTGTATTATGTGCAATGTATGTTAATTAGAATATTTTATTATCCATATCTTACTGTTAACGTCACCTGATCGTAAGCAGGAAATTCTATTGGTTGGTGACCCACAATTTTTTTTAGGTGGAATCCCATAGATTATAAATGTATTCTGCCATGGATCTGGGGTGTTTTCTAGTCTTTTTTATGCTCTTGTCTTTTGTGGATTAGAATTATAGAGGACAACTGTGACATAGCGGAGTCAGGTATATGACAGAGCCCATGACCATTATCATCTGGGAGTGCCCTAGGGGGAACCATACCAAAGTGTTTCCCTTCCTTCATGTCAGTCCAGATGGGTGTGAAAGAGTTCCCTATGCCAGGAGACAACTACCATGAAAACCACTTGACCTCTGGACTAATATTGCAAGGGTCGGCTCCACTTTTCAGTAGGTTCCTGCGCAACAGATCCCCTGTGGGCCCTTTTGAAATGAACTCATGTGGTGGGCGGCATTAAAAATTCAGAAACTTACTAATATTATCTAGTTTATCATTCCCAAATGCCCTGTCAAGGTTATTTCATATACAGCCCCCTAACAGTTTAACTATATACAGCCCCCACATGGAATCATTATTTACACCTTGGGTCATGTAAAGGTATGAGCACCACTTTATCACCAAGGCATGAATCTGGAATCTTAAAAATGTTTAGAGGAGAACCCTGATTATAGGTCTGGTTACCTTCTGCCTCTGCATAAACTAGCTAGACCGGTATGGTCTGATGCTAAAAATCTGTTAGCTATACCAGGCACCCTGGTTCATGTTCCTTTATGGTCTCACCCTGGGTTATCTCATTTTGCAGAATTTCAGGATTGGGTATAACGTGCTTTCTGGGGAGGTATTACTGTCCTGCCCCCACTTCACGTACCCCCGGGTCTATGCGGAGCTCGACAGGCAGTTAAACGCCTTCCTACAGTTCAACAAATGAGACTGGTTGAAAGTCCGTAGCTTTATTAAACTGATGTAGGATTAGGGTGAAACTAAGAAAAAACGGAATGTACAATCTATTAGAATAGTACAATAATGAACAGGAGCATGTTACATACATTACATTAGCATATAACAAGAAACAAGCTGAACAATATACAGTAGTGGGACCAAACATGGGGACCATGAGGTTGGGCTATCTGTGCAATTACAGTGCAATTACAGATCTAAACATACATCATATAATGAGAGCTGTCTAACTAGTGTCCTATAACTGCTAGTAGCTAGAGATTCCTATACGAAAGTTCCTTACCGGCTATACTACAACAAGGTTAGATGGTTGAATATAGGTCTTCTCTCTGTGTAGACATGAAGGGAACTGCCCTTCTCCTACCACAATCCTTTGTATTGCTAGTGGGTGGGGGAAAAACAGAATGTAAGTAGTTATTAACTTTGGCCATAGATGGCGCCTGCAATATAACATCTGTTACATAATAGACAAATTAGCGAACATCATTTAACCGCATAACATTTGCCAGTGGCAGCACCTCCCCGCCTGGCGTCAATCGATGCCACCACAAGGTCTCAGATGACAGCAATAAGATGTTCAGTTACTGGTCTGAAGACATTTTTGGGTTTCATTCTGATCATGGACCTTGACTTCAACTGCGGACGTTCCCATCCTCCCCTGGGAAACTTTGTAGTAACAGAGCTAAAGGCCACGCGTTTGTGTGACTGGCAGTCTTCATCAGCACAACATCACCAGACTTGAGGTTTGGGTTTAGTTTTCTGCCATTTATTTCTTGGTGTAGTGTGGAGAGTATGCTTTTTCCACTTATCCACCAAAGGTATTGGCAGGACTTTGTACTTGCCTCATTGGCATTTATAGAGATCTTTGGTGTAAATTCTCCAGCTGGAGAACAGGTTGTCTTAGTCTTCTGAGTAAGCAACATTGCAGGGGTAAGTATCATCGGTCATCAGGATCGTGGTAACTGGAATTAGTGGTCTGGCGGTGTAATGATGGCGATACTTCTGCCATGAAATAGTAGTAGGCACTCATGGGTTAGTCTGGCCATACCCACTTGTAGAGGATAGAGTCCAGAATTCTAGCTGGCTAGCCTTCATTCTCTCCCAAGTCCACCCCTATGGGAGGAATGTGGCGGATGAAAAGTCCAAGTGCAACCCGCGTTCACTTGGTATCTGTTTACACTGACAGTATCCAGGTTTGTAGGATCTGTAACTCTTTGGCTGCTCCCACAAAATTGGTCGGCTCGGCAGCGTCGAATGTGTTCACAGGCCCCCTAATGGCAATAAAGCGTCTGAGAGCATTTATGAAGCTCGAGGTGTCCATTGATTCAATTACCTCTATGTGCCGGCGACGACAGACATAGGTGAACAAGACTGCCCAGCGCTTACTGTTTGCTGACCTCTTCTGGTTTGTGCGGTAACCACAAACCATGGACCAAATACACAAGCCCGACATTAGTGAAAGGAGGTTCTGTACTCAGTCTGTCAGATGGAAGATTGGCCATCTTCTGTGTTTTGAAAACACCCCGAAGTTTGCGGCATGTGACACATTTGAAAATGAACTTGTAACACATCTTTGCTCCAACAATCCACAGTCCAGCAGCTCGTAAAGCCCCTTCTCGTGAAACAGCGGCCCTGATGTTTTACCTGTCATGGTTTATGGTTGGAACAGAATAGGAATGTGATGTGCCCAGGAATAATATCGGATGTTTCCTTCAAAGTCTATTTTTGCTTCCTTGAGGCGGCTCCAACCCTTATAGGCCATTTACATACAGAAGGGATCAAGTTTCTTTAAGACACTATCTTAGGAATAGGTCTGTGATAATTGTAGACTGTCAATTCTTTAGCATAAACTTCGTGTTGGACAGTCCGAATGATTACATTCTTTGACTGATAGTAGTCCAGTACGCATGAACATTTTGCAGATCGGGCCAGCCTTTACAATCCTACATTAGCAAGCTTGGTATTTTTGAAAGAACGAGCTATGTGGAGTTAAGAAAGTAAGTGTGGCACGAACAAGTGATTTCCAGGTGTGAGAGAACCTGGACGCGTGTGGACTTAAGGTAATTGTCTGAAGTCACTGTGGGTAGTGTCGAACCTTGGACGGATTTCTGCGTCTTGTCAGCATCCACAAGTTTAAATGTTTCCAAGATCCGTAGTGCCACGTGTTGCTGAGCTGTATAGAAAGGCCAGGACCTGTAAACCATGTAGTGTCTTTAGAGCGGGTTGGCAGCAACAGAATCAGTTGCTTGGTCTGCAGGGATTTTGATCAGTAGGAACAAATTCACTGTTGTTGGCAAAGTTGAACCTCCTGATTCGTAGAACCTGTTGTTGACATAACGTAGAAGCGTGGCTTTCGTTGTAGATTGATCCCAAGACTACATTGCTGTCTGTGTAAAACACAGAATCTTTGATCTCAAATGATCCTGTCTGCTGGATCATCTCAGCAAGCTCAACTGCTAATACTGCAGCACAAAGTTCTAGTCTCGGTTATAGTGTGCTAGGGAGAGTGGTGCAAGTTTTTGCTTTGCCCATGACGAATCCTATAGTGCATTGTCCTTTAATGTCTACGTTTTAGAGATAGGGCCACAGCAGAAAACAAACATGTTTGATAGAAGCATCAGCAAAAACAAAAGTCTTTGTAGCTGACCTCTGTAGAGGCACAGGGGCATATGAGCGTGCTGCAAACTGTAGAGAGAGAGATTTGTTAGAGAATCATCCACTCTACCCACAGTGCTTCTTTTCATTGGGAAGTGTTATCCCAGTCAGAGGGCATCATGAGTCAAACTCTCTAAGTATTGCTTTACCTTGGATGGTAAAAGGAGCGCAACCCTAAGGATCATACAACGCTGTTTATAGCAGATAGTAACTCCTCTCCAGTAAGTAACAGGGTTTTTTCTCTCGCTGACTTGGAAGGTAAAGGTGTCCGACTTAAGTCCCAGAGCAGTCCAAGACTAGTTGCATTGGAAAAGGTCAGTACAATTAAGTCCTTAAGTCATTGCTGTAATCATGAGAGGGAATGTGCTTCCATTAATTTTTGCTGTTGGAGGCAATTTTATGGAGCCTCAGGTTGATAAGCAAGCAATCTTGAGCTTCTCTTAAAGACTGATTGCAGACTATCTGTAGTAGGTAGCGATTTTAAACAGTCATCCACATAAAAGTCCTTTTGATAAAACTGGTAACGTCTGAACCATATTCTTTCTCACCCTCCCTGGTGATTGTTTAAGTCCATATTAGCCACTGATGGGGAAGGGCTGTTACCAAAGATGTGCACACGCATGCGATACTCGATGGGTTCCTCCAAGGGGTGTTGTCCTTGAACAAAAGAACCTAAGGAAATTCGGTGTTCCTCTTTAACAAGAAAGCAGTGGAACATTTGTGGATGTCAGCCATAAATGCAACAGAGTCCCTGCGAAATCTGAGAAGCACTCCAAGGAGTGGTTGTTGAGGTCTGGACGCGTAGTTAGGACATCATTTAGGAAACACACCTCAAATTTGGCACTAGAGTCGAATACTACTTTATCTGTCCTGGTTTTCTTTGGGGTGGTAAACTCAAAAATAGGTAGATACAAGCATTCCTCTGAATCCTTTAAGGTTGGAGCTATTCTCTGCATGGGAGTTCAAACATTTTCCATAAATTTAAAGAAGTGGTCTTTCATATCAGGCTTTTTCTGAAGATTCTTTAAGGGAAGCAAAGCGTTTACAAACTTGTTCTCGATTGTTAGGCAAACACTGCTTTGGGTCTGAAGGGAAGAGGTGCTATCCAACTATTTGAGTCATCTTTAATATTCCTTGCTCCATATTCTAAGAACAGTCTATCCTCAAAGGACATTGCGGCAGGTGTCTTCCTTTGTTCTCTGGAAGACTGGTGATCCTAAGTGTCATGGTCATAGTACAAGTATGGTTGTCCACAAAGGTTGCTAGTGATATGACAGGGTAGAGGAATGCTGTGTGGAAGCTCTTTTATGAAGATGTTACTGTAATGGTTAGAAAGAGAGGGGCGGTCCATTTCTTTATGTGCTGGTAAGCATGTGTTCACCGAAGGGGGTCTGTGGCACACCCCCTTACAAAACAATCACCTACATCACCCCCTAGGTCAAGTTTCTGGGCAAATGGAGCATTGTGAGGACCATTAATTTGATGTTAGGCTTGTGAACTGCAAGATATCTTCCAGGAGCAGAATTATCTGAGCTTGAGGATCTAACTGGGATGAGATGAGCTATATGCTTCAAATGGGGTTGGTGTTTTGCAACATCTGGTTTGAGGATTTCAGACCTGTTATCAGGATCTGGTTACACTCGATTATGGTTGGTATAAAGTCAGGCAGGTGCGACCATCTATAGACTCTATTGTGTACCCAGTAGCTCTTCTCCCCGCCGTCTCAACAGTGCCTGCACAAGTCTTTAGGGAGTAGGGAGAGCCGGGTCCCTAATGTTGAAAATCTCAAAGAAAGTAGATCTAGCCAGAGATTTTTACTTGGTCATCAAGAATGGCATACTTGAATGTTTTGGTTTTGCAGTCCGTTGGGTAAACTCTGACAAGACAGATTTTTGAGCAGGACCTGCCACCTACAAGTCCTTTGCAGACCTCAGTGCATTGAGAATAACATCTGGTGTCTCTGTTCAGTATTTCCCTCCTCTCCACCTGTTCCTGGGCCACTTTCTATATGAGACGAGGCCCACGGTGGTGGCCCAGGGGTGTAAAGCTGAGGTTGTGATCTGTGCTGTCACTTCTGTACATTAACACTGACCTTACAGTCCTTTGCGAGTGTGATGTGCTAAGAGCACTTGTAGCAGATTTGTTGTCCTGAGGAAGCTTTGCGGTCCTCCAGGACTTCTCTCTAAAGCCTCTGCATTTCAGTAGGGAATGTGGCTTCTGGTGCAGGGGACCTGTTACTTGGATCCGTGGATCTTCATCCTGGTGGGAGGAGGCTTGAAGGCCTGTAAGAATTACTTTTAAAGAAACATTAGTTTTGTGAACTGCTACCGGAGTTTTATGTTGTTAAGACCAGATGGAGTGGCACAGGAGGATGAGTAAATCAAAACTGGGATCATTTCTGTATTTTTGCTTGCGAGTAATAAATTCACAAATACAGAAGGGTGGAAACTGTACATCATGGATTTCCTTATACTTAAAACCATGATTGACCCACTTCTCTTGTAGGTTGTGAGGAATGTTTTTGCACTATAGGGTTGACACTCTGGCTGTGTTCAAGAAATGCAAGTCCCTTTAAATCTCTTCTGCTTTGGCAACCTGTGTTCAGTTAACAGATCACTTAGTTCCCTAAGTTTTTGGTAGCCCTTGCTAGCTATTCTAGGGAAGTCATCAATTCTTTTGAATAATGAATTTTCTATAACCCTGCTGAGCATAACCCATCAGTCTATCCCAGATCATCTTAAGCTGTTTCTGGATAGTTTATGTTAATGGCTTGATCCTCTTAGCTGCTCAGCAGATTCATCTCAAAGACATTTCACCATAGATCTCGCTCTTCTAGAAGACAGTCTAAGTCTCTTATAAGACTCTGGAATGAGATCGCCAAGCCCTATAGTTCTCAGGGCGATCATTGAACTTTACAAGTCCTTTGGTGACAAGCTCACGTCGATAAAAAGAACTTAGCAAGTAGTTATTGTGGCTTGGTTTGTGCTGAGACAGGTTGGCAGTGGTTGCCTTGGTGAGAGTGTGGTGTGTAGCCATACCTGTCAGAAGCTCTTCTTTGGGTTTCACAGTGCCACATTGTCTGGGAGGTAGATACTTCCGGTGTTGGGGTGAAGCTTGGGTTCTCTGGTAGGCAGGGAAGTTGACTTGAGCTGTGTCCTTCTCTTGCTTGCAGAAATGTGGGTCTGAGGTCGCCTTTTGACATAAAATATGATGCCTTGGACTTGACTCGCAGTTGGTAACCTTGTTTCATGTGTAGCTGAGGGATTACACGCAGGATGCTGAAGGACATATTCTTGAAGTGCGTTCTAGTGTATCCTGGGTTCTTGTCCAGATCAGCATGCTACTGGTCTGCTGGGCTCGCTGTGAGAGAACGGGCTGCCTCTAAGATTTCTGCTTCCGCAATGGCAGCTGCGGCTTCCCTCTCAATTGTCACTTCTCGAGTGTAGCTCCAGGCGTGCTCTTTTCAAGTCTAGAGAACGCTTTCTGCTTCTAAGAAGCCTGTTGTCGTGCCCTCTCTGCTTCTAAGGAAGCCTGTTGTATTTCAACGCATCTCTGTTCAGCAAAGGTAGCCGTTGTCCTCGCTGCTCCGCTTTTGCCGGGGCGATGGCGCTGCATTGCTAGTGTAGATGCTTTTGAGGAACTGGCCGTCGATCTTGTCTTGTAGAGAAACTTGGGCTTGTTGACATGCTTTGACCGTTTAGAGATTGGTGTGTTGCCGTTTGCAGGTGACTGCGTAGACAGTAGCAGACCTCTGTGTATAGTCTAAATCTTCCGCTTGTGCCAGCGCCGTTTCACTGTCCGGTTCTATGCGGAGCTCGACAGGCAGTTAAACGCCTTCCTACGGTCAACAATGAGACTGGTTGAAAGTCCGTAGCTCTATTAAACTGATGTAGGATTAGGGTGAAACTGAAGAAAAACAGAGTCCAATATTAGAATAGTAATAATATAACAGGAGCATGTTACAAAAATTACATTAGCATTAACAAGAAACAAGCTGATACATATACAGTCTGGGACCAAACATGGGGACACATGAGGTGGGCCTCTGTGCAATACAGTGCATTAAGATCTATACATTACATCATAAGAGACTTTATACATAGTTGGTCTATAACTGCTAGTAGCTAGAGATTCCTATAGACAGTTCCTTACCGGCTATACTACAACAAGGTTAAGAGTGTTGAATATAGGTCTTCTCTCGTGTAGACATGAAGGGAACTGCCTTTCCTACCACAATCCTTTGTATCTGCTAGTGGGTGGGGAAAACGATGTAACGTAGTTATTAACTTTGGCCATTAGATGGCGCCTGCAAATAAACATCTGTTACATAATAGACAAATTAAGAACATCATTTAACCTGCATAACATTTGCCAGTGGGCAGCACAATTACGTTGAATACAATTACATTACACCTTTTGGCACAGTTTCCTCCAGCAGAGACAGCTTTTTCCTCTTATTGATGTTTTACACTCTGAGGGTCCCAGGGGGCTGGTTTTTGTGGGAGGTTCTACGTTACCAGTTAGAGCAAGATGGGAGTCGCCAAACCTTCTTTGTCTGATGATGATTGGGAAGTGGCACAAAAGTTTCATGCCTCTGTATCATGGGCGGGTAACAGCAAAGTGATTCAGTTGTTTATTATTCAATAATGTTACATAACAACAGGTAAGATTATGTCATATGCATAGGTCCCAGGCATCCACTTGTCACAAAGGTTGAACGCTCAGATTTTATTCACGTGGAGCTGTGACTACATCGCTTTGCTCTGGAGAGAGGTTACTTTTTTACAGTTTTCTCTCCTGAACGAAATGGTTTTGGTCAACTCTACATAATCCTTGTTGGGCATAACAAGGGACCAAGATTGGACACACCATGAAACCATTTTCCTTGTAAAGACATCACTTTTTGGTGGATGTCTGACTGAGTTCCTATGATTTCTCAGTGGAAAAAATTTTGAACTAACAAAACCTTATAAGAATATAGTATATAAGCGCAGAGGCTGTCTGTATTCATTTCCAAAGGTGTGGAGGTGTGGATGGGGTACCTATGGGCTCCGGCCCATTAGCTGGACACTCTCTATTTAATAATGAGACATTTCTCTTCATTTTAATTTATTATCCTGCACAACTTGTGTGAGTTTAAAAATAATCTTTATCCAAAAGATCAATTAAACCACAACCAAATCAGATGCATTCATATGTGAATTTATATGCATAATCATTCAGCAGCTTTAAGTAAAATCCATGCTGATATGTTTTTTTAAAGTGTGTGTGGTACCAAGTTATTGCAAACATTTGGGTACTAAACAAGTAGCATAACTCTGCAGCTGATACATGTGTTCGTGTCACCTAGCAGCGTGATAACAATTTACCAAATATAACTTGTAATGTTCCCAGTTGTCCACGCATTTTAGGTTCTGTTTCACCTGACTAATGTTTGATACCTTTTGATACCTTTTTTTAAGAAATAAAATTTTATGTCAAAACAGCATAAAAATATGTAACATCTTCATCTGTCTGAAAACTTATATCCTGACTATTTCATGTGTAAGGCCCAAGATCAGTATTGGTCTATACCCATCACTTTGACCTATACCCATCATCCTGAGCATCATGATTGCTAATTCTCTCCCCTAAAATCTCTGGGGATGGAGGCAGGGCTGCTTCTGCCATGAGGCGTGGTGAAGTCCCGCCTCAGGTGGCAGTTTGTGGACCCTTTTAGAGGTGGCCTTTAGCTAGCTGTTAAGTCCGTACTACCTGAAAAAATCAACTACATCAGCAAAACAGGGTTGCCTGTGTATACAGGGAAAGGCTGTATACTTCTGGGGGAGGCAAAATTAGGGCACCTAATAAATTGTGGGTGCTATTTATACTATAATTTATTCAGTTGCCTATATAAAGGATGTTTTATGTTGGGAATATCCTCTTATGAGGATAATATAAATTGGGAGCATGCTCCATTATACTGTAAGTGACTGTAGTATTTTTAGGGGTGCCACATGAAGTTGTGCTGCATAGAGCTGAAGACGTTTGACTATAAATTCAGAAGAGAAAAACCATGGCCAGGAGAAATCGTAAAGAAATTCTCTTCCTGATGGAACAGATCATCACCTGTAAGGTACTAGATACTAGAAGTCACTAATGTCTGTGCAACTTACTGACTACTAGTGTGTAAGGTAGCATCACTGGTCACAGGTGGGCAGCATTTTCAAGTTTTGCCGCAGCCAGCAAAAAGGCTAGTATCGGCCCTGGGTGGAGGGAACCCTCTTCTCAATATAGCTTTCGGCTTCATAGATGGATCCTGCATCCATGTTATGTTAATTTTGGCATATCCTGTGGATATTGCTGAGATGGCTATACCCCTAAACAGCTTGATGTAGATACTGCTGCTAATCTAGAAACAAACTGAAATATACTAAGGAGAGACACTTCACTGATGCAAAACTAAAATTAGATTTCTAATTAGATGCTTTGCATAAAAGGAAATTATAATAACATAATAGTAATATCAGTTCCTTATGTAGCTGAGGATAGGAATGTACAGCATATAATTATGCAGATTGGCATGCATGTTGTAATGAAAATATGAATTAGATATAGCCAGGCAGCTCTTGTATATAGGCAGCCAGTCTCTGTATATAGCCAGCTAGTCCCCTTTATATAGCCAACCAGTTCCCTGTATGTAGCCATCCAATCCCCTCTACATAGCCAGCCAGTCCCCTGTATATACCCAGCCAGTCTCCTGTATATAGTCAGCCAACCCACAGAGTATAACCTGCCGGCTCATGTATATAGCCAGCCAGTCCCCTTTATATAGCCAGCCAGTCTCCTGTATATAGCCAGCCAGTCCCCTGTATATACCCAGCTAATCCCCTGTATATAGCCAGCCAGTCTCCTGTATATAGTAAGCCAGTCTCCGGTGTATAGTCAGCCAGTCCCCTGTATATAGCCAGCCAATCCCCTGTATATAGCCAGTCAATCCCCTGTATATAGTCAACCAGCCACAGTGTATAGCCTGCCAGCCCATGTATATAGTCACCCAGTCCCAGGTATAAAGCCAGCAAGCCCCTGTATATAACCAGGCAGTCCCCTGTATATACCTAGCCAGTCTCCTGTATATAGTCAGTCAACCCCCAGTATATAGCCTGCCAGCTCTTGTATATAGCCACCCAGTCCCATATATATAGCCAGACAGTCCCCTGTATATAGCCAGCCAGTCCCCTGTATACAGCTAGCCAATCCTTTGTATACAGCCAGTCAGTCCCCTGTATTTATTTAGCCAGCCAGTCCCCTGTATATAGCCAGTAAGCCCCTGTATATAGTCAACCAGCCCCCAGTATATAGCCTGCCAGCTCATGTATATAGCCATCCAGTCTCCTTTAAATAACAAGCCAGCCCCTGTATATAGCCTGCCAGCCCCTGTATATAACCAGCCAGCCAGGGGATTGACCGAGGGAAAATCGCAAGTAAAGGTATGTGTGGCAATAATTATGAAAATGTTTGAGCATTTTTCTGGCATGAACTGATAGGAAGTACAATGTTAGACTTATATTACACTAGGTTTTATCATTCAGCATTAGACACATTGATAAGTTTGATGCAGTGTTATTGGGAACCTGTCATGGCAATTTGGGACATTCGTCCTTACGGATAGTGGTTTGGTTTCCCAAATCAGCATGTAGTTTTAAAAAAAAACATAATACTCTCCTTGTCCCTTGCTCCCTTTGACAGTTGCACATTGCAGCAAATAAAGGCAACGTAGTACACCCCGGCTATATTCGCTGGATTTTCTGGGGGCGTATAGATTTCAAAAAGGTCAATTTGGGACCCAAAGCCATAGGTCTATAAGGACCTGTAGTTGGTTTAGGGTCCCATATCGACTTGACAGGTTTTCTTTAACTCCTCGCATTTTTAGCGAGTTTCGGTTTAAGGACCATAACTTTTTTTTTTTGCATGCTACCTTAAATTTTTTGGTGTTTTTTTTTCCGGGACACATAGAGCTAGTTAAAAAGGTAATAAAAGTTTGAACATTTTTTGGAAAAGGTTTTTTTTTTGTAATTTATAGTACTTTATAAATTAAAGTACTTTATAGTACTTTTATAGTACTCAAAATGAACATCATTAATGAATTCCCTATTTTGTTTTGGTCGTTTTGATACATAATATGTATAGTCTCGGGCAAACAGGGCAACTATGGCGATGCTTTTTGAGGTGTAGCGGGGGATTTTTTTTTTAATTATATGGGGAAATATCATTGGGTTTTTATGAATATTTATTAAAAGATTTTTTTTGTCATTTTGTTTTTACTTGAAAGACCACTGGGCGACATTTTCACTTTTTTTTTTTTTTTAATTTTACTTTATTTTCCAATGACCACTTGTGACTGGTGGTGCTGGTCAGAACTGTACTGGGTTCTAATTAGGCCCAACAGCTCTGATTAACTCCTTTAGACCCAGCGCTCACGTGACTGCCGAGTCTATGGAGCCGGCAGCCGCGCCGGCTCTGCTCCTCTATCCGTTGCGCTCATTCAGCACATTGCTATGAGGAGCGGAGAAGGGAGAAGCGGTAATGAACCGCATCTCCCTTCTCCCTAGTGTCGAGACCGGGTTCTGCTCCCTCGGCTAGCACGGACTCAGATTCCGGACCTGTTTAGACGTCAGCGGGCAGTCCGAATAGAGTTAAACTAACTTTTGTTAAAATTCCCCTTTTGTGTTTTGAAGAAACTGCACAAAATAAACCAACCTTATTACAGACACCTTGAGGAGAACATTTTAAGACTAGTGTTTTGCACGTCAGTTTTAGCCTTCTCTCTCACCGATGCAAATCGGCTCTGCCTGCCCTGCTCTTCACCCTATTACTCACAATATGGTGTGCAGTGCGGAAAAGGTTAAAAAGTGGCAGGTTGGGTGTTTTCTTTGTAGTGGATTCTTTGTAGTCTTCAAACTCTCTGTTTAGGTACATAATTATTGTGGGAACTATTAACACTGAATATCATTAAAAAATATTAGTAGAGTTGAATTTTAATATCTGCAAATTATATTAATTTATTTAAAGTAGTCAACATTAAGGAGGATAGTGTCTTGGGCAGAGATTAATGTAGTTATTAAAGAGAAATGTAATGTTATGCAAAAAAGTCAAGGCATCTGCTGCCTACGTAAATAATACAGTTATGCAATGTAATCTGATGTGATCTGAAAAAGATCCCAAATACTTTTCTAGAGGAAGATAGATTACTGGTTATGTAGTAATCTGAAGTAGGGCTACTTTCTGTCCAGATAATCACTTCGGTATTGATACTGTCAGCCTAATCAACTTTCAATCTTTTTCCTTGTAAATATATCACTATTTCTAGGTGGAAAACATTTATGAACTAACTATACCTTATAAGAATATAGTATAGAGTGCAGAGACTGTCTGGATTAATTTCCTAAGGTGTGGAGCTCCGGGTGCTTTTCTACTAAAACACTGTTTAACCGGTTAAGGACCAGGCCCTTTCCTATTTTTTCATTTCCATTTTTCACTCCTCACCTTAAAAAAACTATAACTTTTTAATTTTTACACGAAAAGAGCTGTGTGACGGCTTGTTTTCTGCGTAACAACTTGCACTTCATAATGGTGCCATTGAATATTCCCTGCCGTGTACTGGGAAGCGAGAAAAAAATTCCAAATGCAGTGAAAATGGTGAAAAAACGCATTTGCGCTGTTTTCTTGTGGGCTTGGATTTTACGGCTTTCACTTCACTTTATTCTTTGGGTCAATACGATTACGCAGATACCAAATTTGTATATGTTTTATTATGTTTTCATACATTTACAAAAATTAAAACCTGTTGTACCAATTTTTTTTTCTGATTTTGCCGTCTTCTTGCGCTAATAATTTTTTCATACTTTGGTGTACGGAGCTGTGGGTGGTGTAATTTTTTGTGACTTTTGATGATGTTTTCAATGATATTATTTTTAGGACTTTACAAACTTTTGATCACTTTTTATAGAATTTTTTTTTTTTTAAATGGCAAAAAAGTGCCATTTTTGACTTTGGGCGCGATTTTCCGTTACGGGGTTAAACGCAGTGAAAAAACGTTAGTATATTTTGATAGATTGGGCATTTTCGGACGTGGCGATACTTAATGTGTTTATGATTTTTACTGTTTATTTAGATTTATATCAGTTCTAGGGAAAGGGGGGTGATTTGAATTTTTAGGTTTTTTTATTATAATGTTTTTAAAACTTTTATTTTTACTATTTTTCAGACTCCCTAGGGTACTTTAAGCCTAGGTTGTCTGATCGATCCTACCATATACTGCCATACTACAGTATGGCAGTATATTGGGATTTTACTCCTCGTTCATTACAATGTAATGATAGCACATTGTAATGAATGGGTTAAAACGAAGTTGCCTCGGGTCTTCGGAACACCCGAGGCTACCATAGCAACGGATCGCTGCTCCCCGATGACGTCACGGTGAGCGGCGATCCGCAGAAGGATGGCAGCGCCGGCGGCGATCAGCAAGAAAACACCTGCGATCGGTGCTTCCACCGATCGCGGGTGTTACCGGTAAGCCTTTGCTGCAATATGAAGCAAAGACTTACCGGCTATGAAGAGGGCTCGGCCCATGAGCCCTCTCCATGCACCGGGATCAGACCGCGAACCTGTTAAAGTTCGCAGCCTTAGATAGGCACTTCATCGTCAATTCTTGTGTGCCTAATTCTAGCTCTTAGGGTGCGCGCGCCGGCTTCAGAAAATTTAAAGGGCCAGTGCACCATTGATTGGCAGAGGCCATTTCCCAGAATACTCCTGCCTGTCCTGCCTGTCCGCTCCTCCACTGCCTGTCCTGACCTCCTGCCTGTCACCAACTACGACTCTGTTTAATGTCTTTGTACCTTTCCTTGGCTGCCACCGCGGACAAAGTCACACCTGTGGAACAATCTGGTGGTATCACACCCCAGAAAGTCCCAACTGCTTTGCGACAGGCTCTGGTGAAAACCGGGTGCCACTTAGATTCCGGTCCCAGGTGTCGCCTTACTTTATCATCTGCGGTGGTCCAGTGGGTCCACTAACCCAAAATCCTGACAGCAAGATCCGGCCATGGATCCCACCGAGGTTGCGCTACCTGTTCTGGCTGATTTTATCACTGTCGTGGTCCAGCAGTCCCAGCTGATTGCGAAACAAGGTGAACAGCTTGGTCAAATCACCGCCATGTTGCAGCAACTGATGGCAATTCAGCAACAGCGTCAAGCTCTTGTGGCTCCTTACGTTACTCTGGTTAGCCTACCTACCGCTGAACCTAGGCTGAGATTATCCATGTCATCTAAATATGATGGAGACCCCAAGTTGTTCGGGGGCTTCATCACCCAGTGCTCCCTGCACATTGAGCTTATGCTCACAGTTTGTCACGGAACGGTCTAAGGTGGCATTCATTATCAGCCTCCCCCTTGGGGACAGAAAGGACCCGGTTACAGCTGACATTACCACCTTCTTTGCTGAGTTCCGGTCTGTCTTTGAGGAACCTGCATGAGCATCTTTGGCTGAGACCGCACTGCTGAACCTGCCTCAAGGAGTTTCATCTGTTGGTGACTATGTCGTGCCGCTCCGTACTTTGGCCTCTGAGCTGGCCTGGAATGATGCAGCCCTGACTGTGACCTTTAAAAAGGGACTTTCGGGACAAGTTAAAGACGCGTTATCTACACGTGATGTGCCGTCTACTCTGAACTACCTCATATCTCTGGCCACTTGGTGTCACAATACTAGTGGGACGGGAGCAGGAGTCCAGTAGTCAGGTAAGGCAAAGGAGGCTGGAGGCAGTACATGGATAGTCCGCAGGGGGCTGCAGTAGCAGTCTTGAACAGGAGTGTAGAGACCAGAGTACTAGTCTGAGTATTTCAAGAGCTGAAGGTGCAGTATAGAAAACTTGCAGTCAGCAAAGGTGATGTTCCAAGGAACTAGAAGAAGATCTCCAGCAAGGAGGTCTCCTGGGTGTACAGGCTGTACTCAGTAAATTGAACACAATACTAACACAAGCAGGAAGTGTCAGAGACACGTATATATAGGGAGATCAATCAAGATAAACTCAGGGCAGTTCTAATCAGGAGAAACAGGTAGCGGGTCTTACAAGTAGGTTCAGCACTATAGTGCAGCATACATCTATTCCACTAGCTGAGTGGCTCAGCAAACAAGGAGGCACAGAACCAGGCACCAGAACACAGGTTAGAATTCTGACACTTGGATTGATATCCGTTTTATGGAGCGCTCTGAGGAGCAACATCTCGAGAAAGTCTGGGTTTGATGTTTGCCTCATTTGGCTCCTGCCTTCCAAAGACTGTTTCAGCCACCTGCCATGACAGCTGCAGAGGAACCAATGCAATGGACAGAGCTTGGCTGTCTTCCCAGGAACGATCCAGGCGACTTCAGGAGAACCTCTGCCTCTATTGTGCCAGCCCCGAACACTTCCTTCAGACTTGTCCACTCCTTCCTCAGTGTCAGGGAAATGCACACACCTGGGGTTCTTGGGAGAAGCGCCCCTAGGTGAGAATAAAGCTTCTCCACGTCTGAAAATACCTGTCTTACTCAATTCCGGGACGGGTAATCCATTTCCAGCCTGTATTATGGTTCGGCAGGAAACTTCGTGGATGCTGCCTTGGTCTCTCAGTACCGTATTCCTGTCTACCTCGAGAAGCCACTGGTCATCTCGTCAGTCAGTGGGCAGATTCTCCAAGACCCAATCCAGTACCACACTGAACCCCTATGCCTATTCAATTTACGTACTAACCCAGTGCGCGTCTTATGTTCTTCTGGACATTCCATGGTTACAGAGCCACCCACCGGTGCGTGACGGGCAGACGGGTGTGGTTCTCCGCCGGGGACCGGAATGTCAGTCACGTTGTCTGGAACTGCCTTGCTCTGTCCCTGCCGTTTCACTTCTAAAGTCCTCCAAGCCTCTGGTGGGCCTCCCTGCTCCATATGCAGACTTTGCCAATGTTTTTTCATAGAAGCAAGCAGAGACTATGCCACCACACAGACCCTATGACTGTCCAATAGACTTGATCCCACCGCATCCCCTCCACGAGGTCGAGTGTACCCCCTATCTGTTCCTGAAACTGCAGCCATGTCGGCCTATGTAAAGTAGAACCTGCAGAAGGGCTTTATATGCAAGTCTTTGTCCCCTGCTGGTGTGGGACTCTTCTTTGTGGCCAAATAGGATGGTTCTATCCGTCCGCGCATCAATGAAATACCGCAACCCACTACCCCTGATCTGTTTGATCGTCTACGTGGTACCAAGGTTTTCACCAAGTTGGACCTGATGAATGGAAAAATGCCTTCAATACTCGAGATGGGTACTTTGAATACCGTGTTATGCCCTTTGGACACTGTAATGCACTGGCGGTGTTCCAGGAGTTTGTCAACAACATATCCCAAGACTTACTTTATACCTGTGTTGTGGTCTACTTAGACAATATCCTGGTGTTCTCTGCGGACACTGAATCCCATAAGTTGCCTATTACTACCGGCAGTTTATCCCACATTTCTCCTCCATGATATCTCCCATTGTGGCGCTGACCAAGAAGAACACCAACCTTTGGCACCTGCCTCCGGTGGCTAAAGACGCTTTCACGAAGCTAAAATCTGCCTTTTCATCTGCTCCCATTTGATCCGGCCTGACTCTGAGAAACCGTTCCTGCTACAGACCATGCACATCCCGAACTCCTTCCATGTCTCCCTCCTGAACCACTTCTCCTGACATGTACCTCCTCCCGCTCCTGAGGCTGACACAACTGATATCTATGAGGTAAAGGAGGTCTGGGATATGAAGTTGGTCAGAGGACAGAGGTTCTTTCTCATCGACCTAAAGGGGTTTGGTCCGGAGGAGAGGTCCTGGGAGCCTGAGGACAATATCCTGGTCCAGGATCTCCTGCAGAGATTTCTCCAGCCTAAGAAGAGGGGGAGGCCGAAGGGGAGTACTGTGACGGTGCTCCCGCGGCCCATATGTCGGGTGATGAGCTCACCCATGCCCCTCCATGTTCGTGGGCGCAGTGCTCACGCTGCTTACTTCTCCCCACCTCCTGGGCCTTGGGCCGTGCGCGCACGTCGTCGTCTCCTAGGGTGCGCGCGAAGGCTTCAGAAAGTTTAAAGGGCCAGCGCAATTGATTGGCGCTGGCCATTTCCTAGAATCCTACATAAACCTGCCTCACCCTGCACTCCCTGCCGGATCTTCGTGCCTTGTGCCTTAGAGAAAGCTTTGTCTCATGCCCTGTGCTGATATTGTGATTTCCCGTTGTGACCCCGGTTCCGTTCGTGACTACGCTCCTGTGGAACGACCTGGGGGTACCACACCACAGGAAGTCCAGTGGTTGGCTCTGGTGAAAACCGGGTGCCACTTAGATTCCGTTCCCAGGTGTCGGCTTACATCATCGTCCGCGGTGGTCCAGTGGGTCCACTAACTCAGAAGCCTGACACTCCTTCATTTTATGTGTCCCTAAAGCGAATTTAAAATTAAACTCCATCCAAAAGATCAACTAAAGTTGAAGCCATCTCTCAGGCTGTCACAGATGCTCCCTGGAGAATACAGATTTTTTCATGTGGCCTTCGAATGCCGGGAGTTAGGAGCTTACTGGGAAAAGGTTTTTAATTTTATCAGTGTAAGATTATCAGTGACCCTCAGCGGCTCGGCCCAGGTTGCATTGCTAAGTCTTTTTGAGGTAAATAGAGAGAATCTGGGGAAACAATATGTTATATTTAAAATTCTTTTTTCTGGCTAGGCTGATGGTCGCTCATAAATGGGGTAACCCGGTGGCTCCCTCGTTCCATGAACTCTTAGCGGAGCTTCAAAGGTGTAAGCATTATGAAAAAATATTGGCTAGACAGAATGGGAGCCTGGATAAATGGAGTAGGACTTGGCTGGTCGGAGAGGCTAATTTTCAACATTTATAAGTTATGAACTTTTTTTTTTTTTCCTTCTCTCTCCTTTCTCTTACTGCTCGTGGTTCCCTCCTCTCTCCCTGCGGTGGGTGGGTTTGGGGTGGGTTGGAGCTGGGGGGTGGTTTCTCGGTTTTAGGCCTCCATAGTTGTACTCCGGTACACTTTCAATTTTTTCTTCTTTTTGGTCGTTGTATACAATTGGCCAGTTGCTATGGAAAACTGTTTACTCATTTGCGGGGAGGGGGAGGGTGGGAAATGAAAAGTGACAATGCAATGTAGATGTTTTCTTTTATGAATGTATTTTGTACTGAATAATTGTTAATAAAAAATATTTAATAAAAAAAAAAGAAAAGTTGAAGCCATCTAAAAGAGCAATCAAACCACAAGAAAATCAGATGCAATCTACAGTTTTGAGTAAAATCCATGCTGATATGTTTTTTTTGATGTGTATGGTACCAAGTTATTGCAAACACTTGGCTTATAAACATATAGCATAAATCTGCAGCTGATACATGTGAATATGTCAGCTAGCAGCATCAAAACATTTGAGTTGTCCACTCATTTTAGGTCCTGTTTCACTGTACAAATGAATAATTATTTTATGGAATAAAATTTAACATCAAAACAGCATAAAAAATATGTAGCATCTTCATCTGTCTGAAAACTTAGATCCTGACCATTTAATTTGAAAGCACCAAGATCAGAATTGATTACAGTGGATAAAAGAAGGTGTTCACTTTGACCTATACCCATCATCCCCAGCATCATGATTGCTAATGCTGATGATTAAAATCTTTGGGGCTGCACAATTTCAATTATTAGCTCCTTTTTTAATATTTTCCTAAATCCCATAGAATTGAACAAAGATAAAGTTGTGCATGTGTCTCTCCAATCTCTAGAGTTAGGTGGACCTCTTCTTAATATAGATCTGGGTTTCACAGATCAAACCTGTATTTTATTGTAATATTTTCATACCCTGTGGATATGCCATCAATTTCTGAGATGGCTATACCCCTTAACATCTTGATGTAGATACTGGTGGTAATCTACAAAAAAACTGAAAAGAAAGACACTCAAGGAATTAAGGAAAGACTCTTCACTGACACAAAACCAAAATTAGATTGCTTAATTATATGCTTTGCATAAATGGAACGTATATTAACCCAATTATGTCAGTTGCCTATCTAGCTAACTTGATCAAGTAACATGACATAAAGCAAGCTATATATAGGAATGTGCAGCATATAATAATAAGGTTGGCATGCATATTGTAATGAAAATATTGATTACATCATATTGATTTTAAATGTTAGATTAGTTCTCTAAATATTACATGAGATATTCCCTATATAGTATAAGGAAAAGAATAGTATAAAAATATTATAAAGAAAACTATTCACTGTACCTTTGACCATACATGTGCCTTTCAGTGTGTTATCTACCTGCTTCAGAAGCAGAGAAAGGCCAACTTGTCCTCAATGAGTATTTAATAATGACGCTAGCAAACAAAGAATATTGACACTTGAGCCACTACTTGGCATTCACCAGTTTTCCAGGATTTTTAATGAGTCACTGTATATTGGGAAAGCTCAACAGACAGGTCACTTGTCTAGAGATTGATAGAAGGAGTGGTAGACTTGGTGATAGTATTTAAAGAATTACGAGTACCAGGAAACAGTGAAGAGGTGGAGGAGAGGAGGAGAATACACTACAAGGAAATCAATCTGAGAAATAACATTATATATCAAAGAAAGAAGGTAGAGAAGGAATGCAAAAATGGAAAACCAAATATTATGAAGTGAATGCCTTCATTTGTGGTGAGCAGGAAAAGTGTGACAGAAAGTGAGTGACCAACAATTGGAACAAATTTTGTAGAAGAAAAGACGGCAGTACATCATACCAAACAGCATCATGGATCAGCTTCTGGATGTGAAGGTTGGATGTCTGGTGGCACTTCTGTTCCTGACATTGATTTGCGGTTTTGCCCCTCCCTTTCTCAATTGGTATATGAAAAGCAGGATTACAGGTACAGAGTTAGATATTTTTTTTTATATAAAAGCATACAAAACAACCTAATTTATTCCAATGAGATATTGAGATATTCAACATAGCTTCTCCATGTTTACACCTATGAAAATGTAAATCAGCAGAACTTTACCAGGTGCTAAAAATGAACAAAAGAGCTTCATCAAGTGAAATGAAATATGAAATCGGGCTGAATCCAGCAGTTCATCCCCATGTATTCCTCACAGTTTTCTAGATCTCTGCTTGCTGTCATTCTATAGAAAGCTTCATTGTTACTTCCAGTGGACAGAAATCTGACCATGGTTACACAGGTGCACAGCTTGTTATATCACACAGCTCTGATCACTCTCTGTGATACTAATGAGCCATGCCCATGTGTGACCATGGTCAGATTTCTGTTAGCAGTAAACATAGAATTTTTCTATAGAATGACTGCCAGCAGAGATCTAAAAAACAATGAGGTAATTTGTAACTTTTTATCATAAAAACATTCATATTGATTTTCTGAAATAGGAACACTCCTTTAAAACAATTCACTATAAGTTATGATGTGGAAATGAAGTGTGACCCAAAGACCCAAGGCTGTCTCATTTTAATCCATTGATTACAATGTGTGATTAGTATATGGTAAGATTGATCAGACAACCTAGGGTTAAAGTACCCTAGGTGGTCTGAAAAATAGTAAAAATAAAGATTAAAAATTTTTTTTTAAAAAAGGAAATAATTTTTTTTTTAAATTCTAATCACCCCCTTTCCGTAGAAATGATATAAATATAAATAAACAGTAAAAATCATAAACACATTAGGTATCTCCTCATTACGTATAACATTTTTTTGCTCCGTTTAACCCCGTTATGTAAATATCGCCCAAGCCATTTTGAAAAATATAAAAAAATTCAATAAATAGTGATCAAAAGGTTGTACCATCTTCAAAATGGTAGCATTGAAACGTCATCAAAAGTTGCAAAATATGACACCACCCACAGCTCCGTACACCGAAGTATGAAAAAGTTATTAGCGCCAGAAGATGGCAAAATTAAAAAAAAATTTGTACAGGTTTTAATTCTTGTAATTGTATGAAAAAATTGTAAAACCTATACAAATTTGATATTCCCATGATCGCACCGACCCAAAGAATAAATTAGACATGTCATTTGGGGCATACAGAGAAATCCATGAAATCCAAGCCCACAAGAAAATACTGCAAATGTGTTTTCTCACCAATTTCACTGCATTTGGAATTTTTTTCCCGCTTCCCAGTACAAGGCATGGAATATTCAATGTCATCACTATGAAGTGAAATTTGTTACGCAGAAAAAAAGCTATAAACACAGTTCTGTTCTTGGAAAAATAAAAAAGTTATAGATTTTTGAAGGTGGAGAGTAAAAAATGAAAAAGCAAAAAACAAAAAAGGTCCTCGGTGGGAAGGGGTTACGTTTTATTTGGATTCATTAGTATGAAATATTGGGGAGATTTACCTTTTCTGTTTCTAGTTTTCCTTTCAGAGTAGTTCCTTTTGGATCTGTGTTGGTTAGTCTAACATTATGCTGCCTAGTGTGCAAAATAGTCTCAAAGTTGGTTGTCCTTGTCCTTCCTGCCACGATCACCACCTGAGACCAGGTGAGCCTTTGTGCACTATTTTGTGACTTTTTTGAAAGTCACAGATGGCTAATACAACTAACATTAGTCTAAACAACTGGATTCCTTATATAAGTAAATCGAACCCATCGAACCCACAAAAATGTGCGGCTTTTCCTGCACTAACATTTGAGAGAAAAATAAAGCTAAATCTCCCCAATTGGTAATTATTGATTAAAATAAATGCATGCTCTAAATTACACTAATTTGTCTTGGATTTGAGTAGCCAATAATATTGGCATTCTGACAGCTCAAATGTCTATAGTGCAAAATATGTCCTGGGCTTTCCAGGAATTCAAATATTTTACCCACATTGCCAAATCTTTCCAGATGATTCAATTGCTGAAGAGTAATATATTTTGGCTTTAATTCTCACTTGACTCATTATTTTCCACAGCGACCTATGAAATAATAATTTGCTTGATCAGTTCTTTTGCTGCTGGCATTTTCTTGGGTGCCTGCCTGCTTCATGTTGTGGCAGATGCCCTCACAGATATTGCTACAGAACTTGCATATGTAAGTATGACATTATTATATAAATATTTCAAAACTTTCTAACCTTCTGAAATGGCAGTTTCACACCCAGGTTGTTCTGAACCCTAAGGTTCACAGCAAATTTTCCCACAAAAGACTTGAGGTGGGACATAAGCTATTCCATATTATTTACATATTATATATTACATTTAACACACAGCAAAAATATCTTCTATCTTTCAGACACAGACATTTTAGGAAGTTGAATTTTTGTGACCAAACCTTTTTTAACTTCAGGATTCTTTGTGATTACTCATGAAACAAACAATATCATTTATTTACTGAAAGTGGACAATCCCTTTAGGAGTGGTAAAATCCTGAAAAGTTTGAAAAGCCGACGATAGTGTGATCCGCGGGACACTTATTAAATAAGTACCATTGTGGGAGTTGGTAGCCTGCTCAGGGTAATCACAATACGGCATAGGAGAGAGTTAAGACATTGAACTTGAAGTGTTTATTACACAAAGGGGTTAATAATCTGAATGGCTCTATGTAAAGCTACTGCTGGAGGAATTAGGCGGCTTCCTGAAAACAGCTAATCACCATTGATTATTGACTTTTATATTACATTCGATTATGCTTTTCTTTAGATTTCAAATTAAACATTCATATCTACAAGCATACATTTAACTTGCCACTGATAAGATATTACTCTGCAATAACTTATCATATAAGAAAAAAAGAGTCATTGAAAATGTCATAAACTTTGAAAATATATTTTTAGAATAGAAAATGGAACCCTCATAAGTAAAACAAAGTACACTCTTTGAATTAATTTTTTCTGTATCAGGATATTACTAAACACATCCTATTGTTAAAACATCTTAAAATTAGGTAAATATAACATCAGAATTTAAAACAACACACAATAGATTTTGCAATGTAATTTATTTATTGGAAGCCAGGAGGAGGGGGAGGCAGTGTAACAGCCTGTGAAGCTGCAGTGTGGAGGAGCTCTGCCCCCTTCCCCAGAACCCTCCTGGCTCATTAGCATCATTTTAAAAGTTGTTTTTAGAAGGAAGGAGGCCATGGATAACAAATATAAGATCGCCCAAAGTTACTGTGTCTGAATCTATGAGTAAGTGTCCCTAATATATCATGCTTGTTTATGAGATTTCTATTTAATTAACATTTAATTAGCAGCCAGGAGCTGCTAATTAAATGACCTTCATTATTTGATCATCAGCAACTGTGACTACTCCTATTAAAGCAGGAGTTTCAGTGCTTTGATGGTATAAAGCATTCAGGCATGTGTTAAAGCCAGGGAGAAATATATAGCAATGATCTAAGAGAAGCAATGGTTACTGGCCATCCATATGGAACTTTGATATAAGTCTATTTCCAAACAATATTAAGTCTGTCATTCAGTGCAAAACAAGCAGTGAGATGATTTACTAGTGGAAACCTGTCACCAGATTTTACACCTTTAAGACTACTGACCCCCTTAGGCTACATTCACACGATGTATGCCTGCCGTATCGTAGTAGGGTGGGCATACATCGGCGCTGCGGAGAGGAGCAGGGGATGAGCGCTGCTCACCCCCACCCCTTTCCATAGAAAGATACAGCGAACGGCGCCGTATCACAGTAAAAGATAGGACATGTCCTATCTTTTCCCGGGCTACGGAGCAGTACGGTGCCGCACGTGTGCTGCACCGTACCGCTCCCGTACAGGGCCGTGAGCCCATAGAAGTGTATAGGGGATGTACATACGTCGGCCGTATATACGTCCCCCATACATGTGTGTGAATGTAGCCTTAGCTGGGTTATGAATCATTTTCAGAATTCCCTCTTTCATGTGAAATATCACTTGTTTACTTCACTTGTAAACTCCTCCAAAGTCATGTGAAAATTACCTGAGAAGAGCCACATTTTGCCAGAGCTGAGGCTGCAGTAGGAGTGACACTACAGATACTATTTTCGGTTGTATAGTATAACAAACATGCTAGATGTGTCATATCCAGGATAAGAAAATTACCTAATAAACCCTAATAAACCACTACCAATATGTTGTCAAGTAGCTGAACACCTTCAAGATCATGTTTCTTTTATGACCCAGTGTGGTGGTCTCATCCAGAAAATCAACTTTCAAGTGAGATGTAAATTGGTTGTATGAAGTCAAGGAGGTGGAGAGTATAACACTGAAGTTATGTTCTCTCTTCCTCAGAAAGCCCCTTCACTTTAATTGATGGTCCTGCATCCAGAATCATCACCAACCACTTCTCGTGAAGTGTGATTCATGAGGTCGATCACAGAAGAGGAGGGGTTCAGAGCTCCCCACCTTAACTTCAGTGTTATACTCTCCGCCTCCTTGACTTTATACAACCAATTTACATCTTACTTCAAAGTTGATTTTCTATGTGATGCCACCACACTGGACCATTAAAGAAACAAAAACTAGAAGGTATTAGGCTGTTTCACAATATGCTAGCAGTGGTATATTAGGCCAATTGTTGATGACTGGTTCCCTTTAAGAGTGCTTATTTCTTGAACTCATCAACACATAGTTATTAAAAACACATATCTGTACTCAGCATTACAGTGCCTATGGGAACCTGTCACCAGTGAAATCTAGCCCTCTGGTGACAGATTCCCTTTAATTGTCTGTAAGCGATCTGAAAGATGAGATTCTTATATTTAATAAAGGTAAAATGGTGAAATTTCACATCATAGGGAAATCTAGAAAGAACATTACATACACTAGCTGAGGGCACTGGTAGTTTAATGTTAATTTAAATACTTTATTATTAAAAAAAAGGATGAATGCTGCTCACTAGTTTAAAAGGATTTCCTTTTCTTTCCGAAAAGAACATGTAAGAATTGGTTGGCTAAGTTTCATTTCAACAAACCACAAGCACCGTTATGGGTTAAGATTTGGCCTTGTTTTACCACAGGCATGTGGGGCCACCTATTGAACAGATAATACTTGGCTGGACTGCTATAGGACAATGATACCAAGCATGCCAGCCAATCTACAGATTTAAACGGAAGCAAGGTTGTAAAGAAGATAAAATGTGAGAGAATGATAAAACCACAGAGAAAACAATTATGTTATGTGATTGCTGATAAAGATATTGCTTCAAGCCATAAATCACTACAAAGTGTCATTTTAAATCCATAATTCTTCATATGCATTATCTCAACAAATAATGTATGTAGACTAAGCATTCTGAAAATAAAAATGATATCATCTGGATATTTATATGTTTTCTTTTCCACAGATTAATTATCCAATGGGAGAGCTGATCTTGTCTTTTGGCTTCTTCTTCGTCCTTTTCATTGAACGCATTGTTCTTCAAATTTCCATGCGCTCCCAGAGTTCAAGTCATGATGGAATTCCATTGCCATCTACTCCAACATCCCCCGAGGCAAATTTCTCAGAAAAAAGTGAACCTCCAAGTGAAATAGCAATGCCACCTGAAGATCCACATAATCATATCCATCCTAATACGTATTCCCTTTCCTCTTTCCGTTCCTTGATCCTGTTTTGCTCCCTTTCTGTCCACTCAGTGTTTGAAGGTTTAGCTATTGGTCTTCAGTCAAAATATGCCAGTGCTCTTGAAATTGCAATTGCTGTTCTCATCCATAAGGGCATCATTGTCTTTAGCCTTTCACTCAAGCTAGTGCAGAGCATGGTAACACCAGTCTGGTTGGCAATTTACATAATAATCTTCTCACTGATGTCTCCAATTGGTATTACAATTGGTATTGTTGTTACACTGAAGAAGAGCAATGTTGTTACTTTAGTACAGGCTATTCTGGAAGGCATTTCATCAGGAACCTTTGTGTATGTTACCTTTTTGGAAATTCTTCCTGCAGAACTTAATACTGGGTCAAAACCACTTCTTAGGCTTTGTTTTATTGTTATTGGTTTTACGATAATGGCAGTAATAGCTATTTGGGCCTGAGAATCTAAAGTGCCTGCCAGGTGTAGATTCTACTGCTTTCGGCCGACTTCACGTTTTCTGGTACAGTTATGATACCCTTCTGATACTAGGAATCAGCATTTAATTGCAGAAATGTCTAGCACACATTGACCATACATTTACGTTTTATGACCATTTAATTGAGAACCAAGTTACTGCCTACAAGGTTGCAGCTAAAATGCATAGTAAAAGTGTGCTAAACTTTACTGAAATCATATGCAGTTAACTACACTACAGACATAACTAATGCACGAGGGGAGATGAAATAATACTGTCTAAATGATTCAGATTATTCAGCTCATTATTCAGATCCAAGTGATTCAGACAGGCATTTTTTAGTTTAGTATACTATCCGTTTTTTTTGCAGGTAGCATACTAACCCATTGATTTCTATGGGTCTGTTCACATGTACCTTTTTTTTTTTACTGATGTGCAGACTGTGAGAAAAAAATTGCAGCATGCAATACCGGGCTGAGGCACACCCTCATACCCTGGTGCTGTGTTTGTAAATGCAGCGCTAGCGGTACGTGTGACCGCACACTTAAACTGTGGCAGATACTGATCATAAATCTGGCTCAGTTTAAGCCTACCTGCATATTATGAAGACTTTTGGATGTGTGCTTGTCATTGTTTCAACAGTTTTCACATGGACGTGGACCGCCCAAACGCAAAGGTTTTTTTGTGTCCTGTATAACTGCACACATCCTGTGCACGTAGACTTTAGTGCAATTTTACATCTCCGATTTGTTGGCTTCATGCCGGAACAAAAAAAGCAAGATTTAGGACACATTAGCACATTTTTTTGCTGCATGGTATGCCCCAACTAAGACCACCTCTCTTTTCCATGCAAGTGATAAAAGTGACCAAAAACTGTGTAAATAGGCACATAAGACGACCTTCATAATAAAGTCCCTACCCATCCAGAACCGCCAGATAAAGTGCATATAATTCTATGTCAGGCCCTGCCTGGTGTTGAATTCTGCTATTACTTAGCGACTGTTTAACATGAAACAGTTGTAGCAAGTATCGGCAGTGCACCTCTCCACGCCTCTCCATGCCTACATGCGTTGAGACAGAGTCAAGAATGAAATAATCACAATTGTTGAGAGTTCGCTTGTAATTGCGATTATCTCAGTACTTGTACAGGCAGTCTCCTACTTAAGAACACCCAACTTACAGACGACCCCTAGTTACAAACCGACCTCTGGATGTTGGCTATTTACTATACTTTAGTACTAGGCTACAATAAACAGCTGTAACAGTTATCAAAAGTGTCTGCAATTAAGCTTTATTGTTAATCCTGGTTCTGAGGACAACCCAACATTTTTAAAATCCAATAGTCACAGAGACCAAAAAAAATGTGTCTGGCGTTACAATTATAAAGTATACAGTTCCGACTTACAAACAAATTCAACTTAAGAACAAACCTACAGAACCTATCTTGTACGTAACCCGGGGACTGCCTGTACACCACAAAACTGGCATACAGATCCTGATAAATCTCCCCCATAGACAGCTAAGCATTGAGTCAGAATTTTGGTGCATATTTCTTTGTAAATGTTCCTCATTGTGTGGCCGTGTTATTCCCTTAATGAGAGGGGGCATGGCAAAAACATTCCCTCTATAAATCCTTTTCTCATGTCGTACCCCTTTAGATTATACTTCAAACATAACATTTGGTACTATTTATACTGTACCAAGGGCCTGTCTTTAAACCTTTTCCCAAAGTGTTAGGGAATTCCCCTGTATGTACTGTACCTTTTCAAAGTAACACTGCTGACATCGTGATGATCTAATTTTAGAATTCCATAGTTTTAATAGCTTTGCTCATTAGTTTACACATCAGTAAACAATGCAGCACTACTCCCAAATCAATGCACATATTTAGTTTCATGCCCCAGTTGGCCGTATTACTAACATCCAGTGCCCTCATAAAGGTAACCAGTAATCTTAATGTTTCCATTGATAGATTTATTGATTTAGTTTACCCTAACTAACTGCACTTATGGCTGCAATTTTCTCCTGCATACACTGTGGAGAATATAGAATACTGCTGCTTCTATCTCCTCCTGCTTTAACTACATAGCACTTACCATGGGTGTAACTGCCAATGTAGCAGCCATACACAGCAGTTGATGTGCGTCCCAAGGTGTCAGGAGGTTACAGCAGTGTAGTCTAGTTGCATACACACAGGAAGAAATAGTCAAGGAGACAATATTGTAGATGGCCTTTAACATATTATGATAGGGGTACTGTAGATGTACGAGTATGTGTTTTATTTTTAACTAGCTGTAGTCCCCCCACGTTTCCTGGGATAGTAAATAACAGCTCGTAGCTATCACAAAATAGAATGGGTTAACAAAAAATATTTTATATCTATCTTTATTAATCTAGAGATCTCTCTCGATGGGGGTTATAGAGCGCTCTTCATGAATCTGACAGGGCCCTACCAGGCACAAAAATTTGCAGGCTGCAGCGAGTGTGCAGGCGCGTGGACAGGAACGCCCCGCTTCTGCCCACTCACCTCTGTCTGCGCCCCCTTTATCATAGATGCTAGAAATAGTCTACCATTTGCAATTATTTCAGGGCTTCCATGCCACTGGCGTAGCGGAAGAGCCCTGTTAAATGCCCCCAATGTCTGTCTGTGAAGGGGGTAGAGGGGGAGGAGGGAACGTGGCCAGGCGAGCAGAGGAGATTCTTTAAGCGGACATACATACACTCACTCAGCTTTATAAGCTGCTAAGCTTGCTAAGCTGAATCCTTAATTCCTAGCCTGTGGAGTTAAGAAGGCCCAACTACAATTTTGCTATGTGACCCAGCATTTCCTAACTATAGCCATGGCACTGAACATGCACTTTTTGTTGAACACAGACTTCTGCTATTTGACATAATTGCTGGGTCTCATCAGAGCCAGTACAGCTCTGCTAAAGACTTCTCCCCTCAGATGGGCATGTTTCCCCCACAAATGGGGCTCATTTATCAATTAGAAAAAGCTTAAATACAGCCACAGAACAATTTAAACCTCAGCTTCCTAAAACACTTTGAACATAATCTATAACAATGGTGCTTTTCAAGTTTGAGTGGAGTAAGGCTTAAAGTGTGACTAAATGTTTGATAAAATTTTGGAGGCTTTTCCTTTTGCTAGTTTTCTGACACTACACTAACATTACAGATGTCGCCATTCACCAAAACATGAGAAACACCATCAGAGTAACTAATTTCATAAAGGTTGGCATCTAAATGGGTTAATTTAGGAAATTGTATTATTCTAGTACTGGCGTGGTAATCCCATAGATATTTTGCAGGCATCAGAAACCACCTGCTTTCAGCTAGTTTCTGATATGTAAAATGCACAATTGCTGAGCCAAAATGAAATAAATGACATGGCACTTATCTGCTGCAGATTAAAAAATTACAGTAGTAAGGCGTTTCTGCTGCAGATTTTTTCTGCAAGGTCTGTATGTAGTATAAAATGTATGTAGTCAATAAAATGCTACTCAATCCGTTGCGGATTTGGTATGCAGCAAACCTGCAGGCAATATGCATTGTGTGCAATGTGTTTTTTCAGCATTTTTTTTAATGTCACTTACTGTAAACATTTATATTGATGTATATTTATTGATTACATTTTACTGTGTTAAATATAGGCCTTATAAAAAATATAAAGAACAATGTAGTGATTTATAGAAAGATCCCTGAGAAGATACATCTCATATATCACTATTTGGGGTTTGTAAAGCAGTACAACCGAAAAAATCTTTTCCTGTACCCAGTGCAGCAAATAGCTCACTTGGTAGAGTGCATGGCTGTGATGCTCCAACCCGAGGTTTTAAATCCTATCTAGGACAATTTCAACTAATCTCATAATAAATAACTTTGGGTCTGGGGGGAACCCTTCCCTGGTTGAATGACTATATACACTCACCGGCCACTTTATTAGGTACACCATGCTAGTAACGGGTTAGACCCCCTTTTGCCTTCAGAACTGCCTCAATTCTTTGTGGCATAGATTCAACAAGGTGCTGGAAGCATTCCTCAGAGATTTTGGTCCATATTGACATGATGGCATCACACAGTTGCCGCCGATTTGTCGGCTGCACTTTCTTGATGCGAATCTCCCGTTCCACCACATCCCAAAGATGCTCTATTGGATTGAGATCTGGTGACTGTGGAGGCCATTTGAGTACAGTGAACTCATTGTCATGTTCAAGAAACCAGTCTGAGATGATTCCAGCTTTATGACATGGCGCATTATCCTGCTGAAAGTAGCCATCAGATGTTGGGTACATTGTGGTCATAAAGGGATGGACATGGTCAGCAACAATACTCAGGTAGGCTGTGGCGTTGCAACGATGCTCAATTGGTACCAAGGGGCCCAAAGAGTGCCAAGAAAATATTCCCCACACCATGACACCACCACCACCAGCCTGAACCATTGATACAAGGCAGGATGGATCCATGCTTTCATGTTGTTGACGCCAAATTCTGACCCTACCATCCAAATGTCGCAGCAGAAATCGAGACTCATTAGACCAGGCAACGTTTTTCCAATCTTCTACTGTCCAATTTCGATGAGCTTGTGCAAATTGTAGCCTCAGTTTCCTGTTCTTAGTTGAAAGGAGTGGCACCCGGTGTGGTCTTCTGCTGCTGTAGCCCATCTGCCTCAAAGTTCAACATACTGTGCATTCAGAGATGCTCTTCTGCCTACCTTGGTTGTAACGGGTGGCGATTTGAGTCACTGTTGCCTTTCTATCAGCTCGAACCAGTCTGCCCATTCTCCTCTGACCTCTGGCATCAACAAGGCATTTCCGCCCACAGAACTGCCGCTCACTGGATGTTTTTTCTTTTTCGGACCATTCTCTGTAAACCCTAGAGATGGTTGTGCGTGAAAATCCCAGTAGATCAGCAGTTTCTGAAATACTCAGACCAGCCCTTCTGGCACCAACAACCATGCCACGTTCAAAGGCACTCAAATCACCTTTCTTCCCCATACTGATGCTCGGTTTGAACTGCAGGAGATTGTCTTGACCATGTCTACATGCCTAAATGCACTGAGTTGCCGCCATGTGATTGGCTGATTAGAAATTAAGTGTTAACGAGCAGTTGGACAGGTGTACCTAATAAAGTGGCCGGTGAGTGTATGTTTGTGATACTGATGACCAGTGTGGCCACCTCTTTTCTATAAATAGGGACTATTGTGAGGTTTGCTTTGATTAATCAATATGTAAAATCCCCTTTTAACATATTTGACATGTTTCATTAAGGTGTATATAGTCCTATCAATGTTAAACCTGATACTGAACATCTGAATACATCTGTAATATTCCACCTGTACTCTCTCTCTTTTACACATGTGTATACATTTTGCTATAAAGTTTCCATTGGTGACCAACAATTGGAACAAATTTGTAGAAGAAAAGACGGCAGTACATCATTACCAAACAGCACATGGATCAGCTTCTGGAGTGTGAAGTTGGATGTCTGGTGCACTTCTGTTCCTGACATTGATTTGCGGTTTGCCCCTCCCTTTCTCAATTGGTATATGAAACGACAGATTTACAGGTACAGAGTTAGAATTTTTTTTTATATAAAAGCATTACAAAAAACCTAATTTATCCAATGAGATATGAGATATTCAAATAGTCTCCATGTTTACACCTATGAAAATGTTAAAATCAGCAGAACTTTACAGGTGGTAAAAAGTGAACAAACAGAGCTAATCAAGTGAAATGGAAATATGAAATCGGGCTGAATCCCAGCAGTTCATTCCCCATGTATCTCACAGTTTTCTAGATCCTGCTTGCTGTCATTTCTATAAAAGCTTCATTGTTACTTCAGTGGACAGGAATCGGACCGGGTTACAACAGGTGCACGTGTTATATCACAAGCTATGATCACTCTTTTTCTTTTGTGATACTAAGGAAGACATGCCCATGTTGACCCTGGTCAGATTCTGTTAGCAGTAAAACATAGAATTTTCTATGAAGAAGCCAGCAGAGATCTAAAAAACAATGCTGGTAGGGGTAATTTGTAACTTTTATCATAAAAAACATTCTATTGATTTTCTGAAATAGGACACCTTTAAAACAATTCACTATAAGTATGATGTGGAAATGAAGGTGTGACCCAAAGGACCCAAGGCTGTCTCATTTTAATCCATTGATTACAATTGTGATTAGTATATGGTAAGATTGATCAGACAACCTAGGTTGAAAGTACCCTGGTGTCTGAAAAATAGTAAAATAAAGATTAAAAATTTTTTGCTTTTGTAAAAAAGGACAATAATTTTTTTTTAAATTCTAATCACACCCTTCCGTAGAAAGAAGAAATGATATAAAATAAATAAACAGTAAAAATCATTAAAAAGTTAGGTATCTCCTCATACGATATACATTTTTTGCTCGTTTAAACCCCGTTATGTAAATATCGCCAAGCATTTGAAAATATAAAAAAAATTCACTAAATGTGATCAAAAAGGTTGGACCATCTTCAAACGGTAGCATTGAAACGTCATCAAAGTGGCAAATATGCACCACCCACAGCTCCGTACACCGAAGTATTGAAAAAGTATTAGCGCCAGAAGATGGCAAAATTAAAAAAAAATTTGTACAGGTTTTAATTCTTGTAATTGTATGAAAAACAAGTGTTAAAACCTATTACAAATTGAATTCCCATGATAGCACCGACCCAAAGATAAATTGACATGTCATTGGGCTACAGAGAATCATGAAATCCAAGCCCACAGAAAATACTGCCAAATGTGTTTCTCACCAATTTCACGGCATTTGGAATTTTTTTCCCGATTCCCAGTACAAGGCATGGAATATCACATGTCTCACTATGAAGGGAAATTTGTTACGCAGCAAACAGCTATAAAACACAGTCTGTTCTTGGAAAATAAAAAAAAGTTATAGATTTTTGAAGGTGGAGGAGAGTAAAAAAATGAAAAAGCAAAAACAAAAAAGGTCCTCGGTGGGAAGGGGTACGTTTTATTTGGATTCATTAGTATGAAAGATTGGGGGAGATTTACCTTTTCTGTTTCTAGTGTTCTTTCAGGTAGTTCCTTTTGGAATGTGTTGAGTAGTCAACATTATGCTGCTTGTGTGCAAAATAGTCTCAAAGTTGTGTCTTGTCCTTCATGAACGATCACAACCTGCGACCAGGTGAGCCTTTGCCTATTTGTGACTTTTTTGAAAGTCACAGATGGCGAACTAAAACTAACATTAGTCTAAACAACTGGATTCCTTATATAAGTAAACGAACCCATCGAACCACACAAAAATGTGCGGCTTTTCTGCACTAACATTTGAGGAGAAAAATAACGATAAATCTCCCAATTGGTAATTATTGATAAAATAAATGCAGGCTCTAAATTCCACCTAAATTGTCTTGGATTTGAGTAGCCAATAATATTGGCATTTCTGACAGCTCAAATGTCTATAGTGCAAAATATTCCTGGAGCTTCAGGAATTCAATATATTTTACCACATTGCCAAATCTTCCAGATGATTCCAATTGCTGAGAGTACATATTTTGGCGTTAATTTTTAATTTCACTTGTAATCATTATTTCCACAGCGACCTATGAAATAATAATTTGCTTGATCAAGAGTTCCTTTGCGCTGCATTTTCTTGGGTGCCTGCTGATTCATGTTTGGCAGATGCCCTCACAGATTATGCTACAGAACTGCATATGTAAAGTAGGACATATGAGTTAAATATTTCAAAACTTCTAACTTCTGAAATGGCAGTTTAACCCCAGGTTTGTTCTGAACCATAAGTTCACAGCAAATTTTCCCACAAAGGGGAATTGAGGGGGATGGGACAAAGCTATTACATATATTTAATATTATATATACATTAAACACAGCAAAAATATCTTCTATCTTCAGCACAGGAATTGAGGAGTTGAAATTTTTTGACCAAACCTTTTTTTAATTCAGGATTCTTGTGATTACTTCATGAAACAACCAATATCATTATTACTGAAAGTGGACAATCCCTTTAGGAGTGGGTAAATCCTGAAAAGTTTAAAAGCCGGAAGATAGTGTGATACCGCGGGACACGGACACTTTTAAATAAGTACATTGTGGAGTGGTAGCCTGCTCGGGTAATATTTTTTTTTTTTTTTTTTTTTTTTTTTTTTTTTTTTTCGGCATCGGAGAGAGTTAAGACATTGAACTTGAAGTGTGATACACAAAGGGGATTAATAATTGAATGGCGCGATGTAAAAGCTACTGCTGGAGGAATTGGGGCTTCCTGAAAAAAGCTATCACCATGATTATTGACTTTTATATGACATTCGATTTATGCTTGCGTTGATTTCAAATTAAACATTCATATATATACAAGCATACATTTAACTTGCCATCTGATAAGATATTACTCTGCAATAAACTTATCATCTAAGAAAAAAAGAGTCATTGAAAATGTCATAAACTTGAAAATATAGTTTAGCAAGAAAAAGGGAAACCTCATAAGTAACACAAAGTAACACTCTTTGCATAATTTTTTTCTGTAATCAGGATATTACTAAAACACATCCTATTGTTTAAACATCTTAAAATAGTAAATATAACATCAGAATTTAAAAACAACACACAATAGATTTTGCATGTAATTATTTATTGGAAGCCAGAGGAGGGGGAGGCGTTGTACAGCCTGTGAAGTGCAGTGTGGAGGAGTCGCCCCTTCCCAGAACCCCCTGGCGCATTAGCATCATTTTAAAGTTGGTTTTAGAAGGGGAGGCATGGATAACAACTATAAGATCGCCCAAAGTTACTGTGTCTGAATCTAATGAAGTAAAGTGTCCCTAATATATCATGCTTGTTTATGAGTTTCTATTTTAATTACCATTTAATTAGCAGCCAGGAGCTGCTAATTAAATGACCTTCATTATTTGATCTCAGCAAACTGTGACTTACTCCTATTAAAGCAGGAGGTTTCAGTGCTTTGATGGTATAAAGCATTCAGCATGTTGTTAAGCCAGGGAGAAATATATAGCAATGATCTAAGAAGTGATGGCGAACCTTTTAGAGCCTGATGTGCCCAAAGTAAACCAAAAGACGCTTAGTTATGCAAAGTGCCAGCACAGCAAATTAAGCAGTAATCTATTTCTCCTCGTCTTTGAACAAATTTTCATCATTCGGCCTCCTAAAGGACACCAATGAGTTGTGAAGTGAAATGAGGAGGCAAATTAACATATCATTGTAGGAAGATTCTGCAGGAGATTCTTTGAGTTCCTGTCTGGTGAAACTCATGCGGGGTGATTGGATAGGGTGCCCACAGATGAGGGTCCGAGTGCGCTCCGCTCTGGCACCAGTGCCATAGGTTCGCCACACCAGGGGCGGACTGCCATTGTACCCACCGGAATTTCCAGGTGGCCGGTCGGTCCTGGGCCAGGTTGGGGCCTGTCCGGAGCTGGTCCGGGGCCGGTCCGTTACTCCCCCCTTTCAACTTTTGATTTGATCATAGTAACTGCATCGTACGATGGCAGGTACTATTAATTAGTACACAGAAGCAGGCAGCCCCGTGCTTCTGCGGTCTGTGTATACCCGCGCTACACAGGCGCGCAATGACGCATGCGGACCTGTGTAGCCTGGAGGAGGCTGACACTCACCACATGTCAGCTGGTCCGGGCCTCCCTGCAGCTCCGCGCTTGGTGTGGAGGCGCGGAGCAGTTAACGTCACTATCCCGCGCCTCTCACCAAGCTACAGGCGAAGACCGAGGAAGAAGACAGGATGGAAACCGTGCAACCGCCAGAGGTGAGTATTATGTTTTTTGTTTTTGTTGAATGATAGAATGGGGGGCATTATTCTACTATGTGGAGCTGGCAGACGGCATAATTATATTAGGGTTAGGGAGCATGATTGATATATTGGGTGGCAGGGGGCATTATTGATATCTTGTGGCTGGCAGGGGGAATATGATATCGGGGGCAGGCAGGGGGCAATTACTGATATCTGGGGCTGGCAGGGGGGCATTACTGATATGGGGAAGGCAGGGACATTAATTAATGTTGGGGGGGGGGCATTATTGTATCTGGTGGCAGGCAGGGGCATTAATTATTATGTCTGGGGCGGGTGGGGGATTATTCTATGTATGGGGCGGCAGGGGGCTCAATTATATTTCTGGGGCGGGGGGAAATTATTTATATATGGGCTGGCAGGGGGCATAATTATATGGTCTGGGGTGGGGGGGGGGGGGGGGGGGTGGGTGCATTATTCTATGTCTGGGGCAGGCAGGGGCATTAATTATAGTCTGGGGCAGGGGGGGAATATTCTATATCTGGGGCTGGGCAGGGGGCATAATTACATGTTGGGGCGGGGCAGATCTATCCCATGTCTGGGGCTTGCAGGGGGTCTTAATGATAGTCTGGGAGACAGGGGGCATTAATTATATTTCTGGGGCGGGGCTGGCACAGTATTTCTATGTCGGGCAAGCATGGGCATTAATTATATGTCTGGGGCGGACTGGGCACATTATTCAATTGTGCTGGGGTAACTGGGGGCATAAATTCTAGTCTGGGGTAGGCCTGGGGGCATATAAATTCTATGTCCGGGGTAGGCTGGGGGCCATCATTCTATTTCTGGGGAGGCATGGGCAACATTATTCAATGTCTGGGGCAGGCTGGGATCATAATTCTAGTTTGGGGTAGGCTAGGGTTCATAATTCTATTTCTGGCAGAGTAGGCTGGGGCCATTAATTCTAGGTCTGGGTAGGCTTGGGGGCATAAATTTCTATGTCCGGGGTACGCTGGGGCCATGAATTCTATTTCTGGGTAGGCTGAAGGCCATAAATTCTATGTTTGGTTTTGGCTGGGGGCATAAATTCTTCTGGGTAGCTGGGGCTTATAGTCTGGGGCGGGCATTAATTCTATGTCGGGGTAGGCTGGGGCATGAATCGATGTCGTAGGGGCCTAGGCTGGGTGGCGCATTAATTCTACTTCCTGTCTGGGTAGGGGCTATCGATGCGGGCTGGGGCCATTAATTTCTAATGTCTGGGTTAGCTGGGGCCACTTATCTATTCCTGGTGCTAGTGGATATATATGGTGGGGGGCCATGTATTATGCTGGGGTCAGGCTGGGCCTAATTCTATGTTCGGTGGCTGGGCATATTATCGGGAGGCTGGGGCCTTATTCTATGTCTGGGTAGGCTGGGGCCATTAGTTTAGTCTGGGGAGGCCTGGAGGGCCTAATGTTCATTTCTTGGGTTAGGCTTGGGAACCATTCTATGTCTGGTATGGGCTGGGGCCATTACTTCTATGTCTGGGGTAGCTGGGGGCTTAATCTATCTGTGGGTACGGCTGGGTGACCTCATTAACATGGGATAACTATTGTAGGTGATTGATGATCTAGGCAGGCTCATTAATTTACTGTCTAGTGAGCTCTTATCCTACTGGGTGTGCGTGGTGGGGCGGTTAATAGGGGTTTAAGGAGACGAAGAAGAACTAATATCCTTCAATTACAGTGTGTTACTTATGGGGCACCTATTTGTGTGGTACAATATTGTAGGGGGCTCTATTACAGTTTTGGGACACAGTATAGGTGTGGTACAGGAATGGGAAATGGGAAAGTGCCGAACATAAGACGTCTGTGTGTGTAAACTCTGCAGGAAAGCTTGTACCTGAGAGGAAAGACAAGGAGAGGGTTGGGAATATGGTAGAAAGTGATACGAGGGAACAATCAGAGGATAGCATCACCTGATGTCACTGGATCACATAGGTGAGGACGTTGTGTTGTTTCTTGCTGTATATGTATAAATATCGGATTTTGCTGTGGTTCGTTCTGTGTATTATGTCTTATATTAAAGGAGTTATGTAATCCGTAAATGGGGGCAGATTATAGTATTATATCTTGTACATAGGGGGCATATTATATAGTATTTACTGTACATAGGGGCGTTTTAGTTAGTTATATTTCTTGTACATAGGCGCAGATATAGTAAGTTCTATATTCCTGTAATCCCATAGGGGCAGTATTCTAGTAGTTATACTTCCTGTACATATGGGACAGTATTTAGTAGTTATTCTTGTACATAGGGAGCATATTATATAAGTTATGATCTGTACATAGGGGCAGTATTATAGTAGTTATAAATCTTGTACATGGGCAGTATTATCGTTAGTTATATTCTTGTATAGAGGGGCAGTATTTATGTAGTTTATTCCGTAATAGGGGCAGTATCTTATAATAGTTAATTCCTGTACATAGGGGCAGTATGTATCGTTTAGTTAAATTCCTTACATAGGGGCAAATTATCGTAGTTCTTTATTCCTGTACATAGGGGGCAGTATTATAGTAGTTATATTCGTGTACATAGGGGGCAGTAGTATAGTAGTTATATTCTTGTAACATAGGGGCAGTTATTATGTATTTATTTCCTGAACATAGGAGGCAGTATCAATCTATCTTTCTTTCTCCGAATTGCACATTATGGTCACAGGGGGAAAGTTATATAAGGTGATCGGTTGTGTGTTTTGACCTCATTTACTGATACGACAGGTCACATTCTTTGGCCACATTAGTATTCACTACTAGCAAAGATTTTCTGTAGTTTTGATTAAGGCATCTAAACCACAATTTGTATGTTATAACCCCACCCACATTATCTGACGCACCATACTTGTTTTGACTCCGCCATATAAAGGGCCACTTTTAAGTTTTTTTTCCAGGGCCATTTTAAATTTCCAGTCCGCCCCTGGCCACCACTGATCTAGAGATAAGCCAATGGTTACCTGGGCCATCCATATGGAACTTGATATAAGTTCTAGTTTCCAAACAATAGTAAGTCTTCATTCAGGCAAAACGCAGGAGTGAGATATTTACTGTGGAAACCTGTATACCAGATTCAACCTTTTAAGTACTACTGACCCCCTTAGGCTACATTCACACGATGTATGCTGCGTATCGTATAGGGTGGGCATACATCGGCGTGCGGAGAGAGCCAGGGGATGAGCGCTCCACCCCCCCCCTTCCATAGAAAGATACAGCGAACGGCGCCGTTCACAGTAAGATAGGACATGTTCCTACTTTTCCGGGCTACGGAGCAGTACGGTGCCGCACGTGTGCTGCACCGTACCGCTCCCGTACAGGGCCGTGAGCCCAGAAGTGTATAGGGATGTACATACGTCGTCCGTATATACGTCCCCCTACATGTGTGTGAATGTAGCCTTGCTGGGTTATGAATCCATTTTCAGAAATTCCCTCTTTCATGTGAAATATCACTGTTTACTTCACTTGTAAACTCCTCCCAAAGTATGTGAAAATTACCTGAGAAGAGCCACATTTTGCCAGAGCTGAGGCTGCAGTAGTGGACACTACGATACCTATTTTCGGTTGTATAGTATCACAAACATGCTAGATGTGTTCAATCCAGGATAAGAAAAATTACCTAATAAACCCTAATAACCACTACCAATATGTTGTCAAGTAGCTGAACACCTTCAAGATCATGTTTTTTTATGACCCAGTGTGGTGGTCTCATCCAGAAAATCAACTTTCAAGTGAGATTGTAAATTGGTGTATGAAGTCAAGGAGGTGGGAGTATAACACTGAAGTTATGTTCTCTCTTCCTCAAAAGCCCCTTCACTTAATTGATGGTCCTGATCCAGAATCATCACCAACCACTTCTCGTGAAGTGTGATTCATGAGGTCGATCACAGAAGAGGAGGGGTTCAGAGACTCCCCACCTTAACTTCAGTGTTATACTCTCCGCCTCCTTGACTTTATACAACCAATTTAATCTTACTTCAAAGTTTGATTTTCTTATGTGATGCCACCACACTGGGACCATTAAAGAAACAAAACTAGAAGGTATTAGGCTGTTTCACAATATGCTAGCGGGGTATATATAGGCCAATTGTTGATAACTGGTTCCCTTTGAGTGCTTATTTCTTGAACTCATCAACACATAGTTATTAAAACACATATCTGTACTCACATTACATGCCTATGGGAACCTGTCACCAGGAAATCTAGCCCTCTGGTGACAGTTCCGTTAATGTCTGTAAGCGATCTGAAAGATGAGATTCTATATTTAATAAAGGTAAAACAAAAATGGTGAAATTTACACATCATAGGGAAATCTAGAAAAGAATACATACACTAGCTGGGGCACGTACTGGTAGTTAATGTTAATTTAAACTTTATTATTAAAAAAAAGGATGAATGCTGCTCCACTAGTTTAAAAGGATTTCCTTTTCTTTTCCGAAAAAGACATTGTAAGAATTGGTTGGCCTTAGTTTCATTTCAACAAACCACAAGCACCGTATGGTTAGATGTTGGCCTTGTTTTACCACAGGCATGTGGGGCCACCTATTGAACAGATATACTTGGCTGAGACTGCTATAGGACAATGATACCAAGCATGCCAGCCAATTACAGATTTAAACGAAGCAAGGTTGTAAAGAAGATAAAATGTGAGAGAATGATAAAACACAGAGAGAAAACAATTATGTTATGTGATTGCTGATAAAGAATTGCTTCAAGCCAAAATCACTACAAAGTGTATTTTAAATCCATATTCTTCATATGCATTATCTCAACAAATAATGTATGAGAATAAGCATTTGAAAATAAAAATGATATCATCTGGATATTTAATGTTTCTTTTCCACAGATTAATTTCCAATGGGAGAGCTGATCTTGTCTTTTGGTTCTTCTTCGTCCTTTTCATTGAACGCATTGTTCTTCAAATTTCCATGCGCTCCCCGAGTTCAAGTCATGATGGAATTCCATTGCCATCTACTCCAACATCCCCGAGGCAAATTTCTCAGAAAAAAGTGAACCTCCAGTGAAATAGCAATGCACCTGAAGATCCACATAATCATACCATCCTAATACGTTTCCCCTTCCTCTTCCGTTCTTGATCCTGTTTTGCTCCCTTTCTGTCCACTCAGTGTTTGAAGGTTTAGCTATTGGTCTTCAGTCAAAATATGCCAGTGCTCTTGAAATTGCAATTGCTGTTCTCATCAATAAGGGCATCATTGTCTTTAGCTTTCACTACGCTAGTGAGAGCATGTAACACCAGTCGGTTGGCAATTTACATAATAATCTTCTCACTGATGTCTCCAATGGTATTACAATTGGTATTGTTGTGTACACTGAAGAAGAGCAATGTTGTTACTTTAGTACAGGCTATTCTGGAAGCATTTCATCAGGAACCTTTGTGTAGTTACTTTTTGGAAATTCTTCTGCAGAATTAATAAGGGTCAAAACCACTTCTTAGGCTTTGTTTTATTGTTATTGGTTTTCGATAATGGCCAGTAATAGCTATTTGGGCCTGAGAATCTAAAGTGCCTGCCAGGTGTAGATTCTACTGCTTCGCCGACTTCACGTTTTCTGGTACAGTTATGATACCTTCTGATACTAGGAATCAGCATTTAATTGCAGAAATGTCTAGACACATTGACCATACATTTACGTTTATGACCATTTAATGAGAACCAAGTTATGCCTAAAAGGTTGCAGCTAAAATGCATAGTAAAAGTGTGCTAAAATTTACTGAAATCATATGCAGTTAACTACACTACAGACATAACTAATGCACGAGGGGAGATGAAATAATACTGTCTAAATGATCAGATTATTCAGCTCTTATATCAGATCCAAGTGATTCAGACAGGCATTTTTTAGTTTTAGTATACTATCCGTTTTTTTTGCAGATAGCATACTAACCCATTGATTTCTATGGGTCTGTTCACATGTACCTTTTTTTTTTTACTGATGTGCGACTGTGAGAAAAAAATTGCAGCATGCAATTACCGGCTGAGGCACACCCTCATACCCTGGTGCTGTGTTTGTAATGCAGCGCTAGCCGGTACGTGTGACCCGCACACTTAAACTGTGGCGACAGATAATGATCATAAATCTGGCTCAGTTTAAGCCTACCTGCATATTATGAAGACTTTTGGATGTGGCTTGTCATTGTTCAACAGTTCATAATGGACGTGGACCGCCCAAACGCAAAGGTTTTTTTGTGTCCTGTATAACTGCACACATCCTGTGCACGTAGACTTTAGTGCAATTTTACATCTCCGATTTGTTGGCTTCATGCCGGAACAAAAAAAAGCAAGATTTAGGACACCATTAGCCATTTTTTTGCTGCATGGTATGCCCCAACTAAGACCACCTCTCTTTTCCATGCAAGTGATAAAAGGGACCAAAAACGTGTAAATAGGCACATAGACGACCTTCATAATAAAGTCCCTACCCATCCCGAACCGCCAGATAAAGTGCATAAATTCTATGTCAGGCCCTGCCTGTGTTGAATTCTGTATTACTTGCGAATGTTTAACTGAAACGTTGTAGCAAGTATCGGCAGTGCACCTCTCCACGCCTTCCATGCCTAATCGTGAGACAGAGCGAAGAAGAATGAAATAATCACAATTGTTGAGAGTTCGCTTGTAATTGCGATTATCTCAGTACTTGTACAGGCAGTCTCTACTTAAGAACACCCAACTTACAGACGACCCCTAGTTACAAACCGACCTCTGGATGTTGGCTATTTAATATACTTTAGTACTAGGCTACAATAAAACAGCTGTAACAGTTATCAAAAGTTTGCAATTAAGCTTTATTGTTAATCGCTGTTCTGAGGACAACCCAACATTTTAAAATCCAATAGTCACAGAGACCAAAAAATGTGTCTGGCGTTACAATTATAAAGTATACAGTTCCGATCTACAAACAAATTCAACTTAAGAACAAACCTACAGAACATATCTTGTACGTAACCCGGGGACTGCCTGTACACCACAAAACTGGCATACAGATCCTGATAAATCTCCCCCATAGACAGCTAAGCATTGAGTCAGAAATTTGGTGCATATTTCTTGTAAATGTTCCTATTGTGTGGCCGGTTTTTCCCTTAATGAGAGGGGGCGTGGCAAAAACATTCCCTCTATAAATCCTTTTCTCGTGTCGTACCCCTTTAGATTATACTTCAAACATAACATTTGGTACTTTTATACTGTACCAAGGGCCTGTCTTTAAAACCTTTTCCCAAAGTGTTAGGGAATTCCCTGTATGTACGTACCTTTTCAAAGTAACACTGCTGAATCGTGATGATTAATTTTAGAATTCCATATTTAATAGCTTGCTCATTAGTTACAACATCATTAAACAATGCAGCACTACTCCCAAATCAATGCAAATATTTGTTTCATGCCCCAGTTGGCCGTATTACTAAAATCCAGTGCCCTCATAAAGGGAACCAGTAATCTAAGTTTCCATTGATAGATTTTGATTTAGTTTACCCTAACAACTGCACTTATGGTGCCAATTTTCTCCTGCATACACTGTGGAGAATATAGAATACTGCTGCTTCTATCTCCTCCTGCTTTACATACATAGCACTTACCTGTTGTGTGTATGTAACTGCCAATAGCACAGCCATACATAGCAGTTGATGTGCGGTCCCAAGGTGGCAGGAGGTATAGCAGTGTAGTCTAGTTGCATACACACAGGAAGAAATAGGCAAGGAGACAATATTGTAGATGGCCTTTAACATATTATGATAGGGGTACTGGAGATGTACGAGTATGTGTTTTATTTTTAACTAGTAGGTAGTCCCCCACAGTTTCCTGGGATAGTAAATAACAGCTCGTAGCTATCACAAAATAGATGGGGTAACAAAAAATATTTTATATCTATCTTTATTAATCTAGAGATCTCTCTCGATGGGGGTTATAGGCGCTCTTCATGAATCTGACAGGGCCCTACCAGCACAAAAATTTGCAGGCTGCAGCGAGGGTGCAGGCGCGTGAGACAGAACGCCCCCGCTTCTGCCCACTCACCTCTGTCTGCGCCCCCTTTATCATAGATGCTAGAAATAGGCTACCATGCATTATTTCAGGGCTTCCATGCCACTGGGTGCGGAAAGAGCCTGTTAAATGCCCCCAATGTCTGTCTGTGAAGGGGGTAGAGGGGGAGGAGGGAACGTGGCCAGGCGAGCAGAGCGAGAGGATTCTTTAAGCGGACATACATACACTCACTCAGCTTTATAAGTGCTAAGCTTGCTAAGCTGAATCCTTAATTCCTAGCCTGTGGAGTTAAGAAGGCCCAACTACAATTTTCTATGTGACCAGCATTCCTAAACTATAGCCATGGCACTGAAATAGCACTTTTGTTGAACACAGACTTCTGCTATTTGACATAATTGTGGGTCTCATCAGAGCCAGTACAGCTCTGCTAAAGACTTCTCCCCTCAGATGGCAGTTTCCCCACAAATGGGGCTCATTTATCAATTAGAAAAAGCTTAAATACAGCCACAGAACAATTAAACCTCAGCTCCTAAAACACTTTGAACATAACTATAACAATGGTGCTTTTCAGTTTGAGTGGAGTAAGGCTTAAAGTGTGATAAATGTTGATAAAATCGCCCCTGATATAATAGTACAGATGATAATAGTAAGCTCTGTAATATACTTTATTAAAGAAAAATGTTCCTATGTCCCACTTTTCCCTGCCTTTCTTCCTGTATTAGCAATGTATAGAAATAGGCTTTCCCTATTGTTCACAGACTGACAGCCCATAGATAAGGAACTGATAGTTTTAATGATTTAACTCTTTACAGAAAATATGTGAACAGACTTATCTCCTTACAGAGCTGTCCTTACCTACCGTAATTGTTTTATGGACTTGAGAAGGCTTTCAGACACAATTCTCACTACAGGGAGAAAAAGGAGAAGTTTATTACAATGTTTACTATTATCACGTACTTTTTATATCTTAATTTAAAAAAATCTTCATTTGTTTAGTTACATTTTAAACATACATGTTTTTTTATTGATCAGCATAACTAATTTTTAATTTTAACATGTTACAAAGTTCATTTTATTATATAAAAGTGACGTCAAAAAGCATTGTTTTGCAGTGAATGTTTATTAATAATATGTCTGATGCTTTTCACTAATGTGTTTTTATTAACACCAGACAAAAATATACCACAATAAAAAAAAATCACTTAAAATGTATCAGTTTAAATATGATACCAAATAACATATTGATGTGCATTTGACAGCATAAAGGGAATGTGTCTCCATAAAATTACACATTTTTCTGAACATCACATCACATCCATATCACAATATACATTTACATAAAAAACAATATACACGGCACTTAGGCCACAATAGTAGACTGATCAAGGGGCATCAATTCTGCAAGGGCTTTCTTTGCAGCAGGGGCGTAATTTTTTCTCATATACAAGGCAGTCAGGATTACAGTTGAACATAACACCACCTTTGCATTCACTGCTTTGATGTCACTGCTTATCAACTGCTCCTCCCACAAAACATGGGTACAAGACCCTTACATAGATATAAAGTCAGTTCCATTATATTGCTTTCTATAGGAAAAGGATCCCTGAAATCAAGTGTCTAAAAATTGATAATTGACTAGAGAAGAAACATGGGCAAGCAAGCTGACAATCAGTATTCAGCAATCAGTGAGGAAAATACCAAAAAGTTACAGTCAATCATTTCCCTAACCTAAATATCCACCGTTAACTTCACAGCTAATTAGTTAGGTAAACGGTTGCCAACCCTAACCGTTTTGGAAACGTAACCCTTATACATAGTAAATTACTGGTATTTGTATACCATATATTTTGCAATAGCTCCACTACCCACACATAGAGGCAGATGTGCTACATGCACACACAAGCTCTTGCTATACTTGGGCATTCCACCCCCATTAGCTCTTAACCCCTTAAACTGATTAAAACCCCTAAACACCCTCAGCTCCAGATCCACCATATTTTCTAAATCTGCTTCCTATGCTTTAAGATTACGGCTACACACATACAATCAGTTCACAACCAACAAACCCCCAACCGCCCCCCTCCCAGATCCAGCCCACAGCTAGACACAATATCCAACTACAGAGCATGGGATTTCTCCTGTGTATACAGCATATTCTTCCAGGTCATGTGACTTGAGACTGTCACATGACATTTCGGGACAGCAGGAAGAGGAGAGGAGTGCACAGGTACTTCTCTCATTGAGATTGGGTGAAATGCTTTATCAGCGCTTCACCCGATCTCCATCAAAGTGTCATGTGGCAGTGCTGGATACTCCTGACCTTTGGACTATAAGACACAGGCACTTTTTAGCAATATTTTCTATTATGTGTCTTATATAATATGATTGATTTAGCAAGGTCTGTGCAGCACTGCGTAATCCGTGTGCGCTATATAAATAAAGAATTATTATGGTAATTTGCTTTCTTGGGTTAGCACAAGACATGAAATGGCTGAAGCTCATTATGGATTTTGGAGGCTTTTCCTTTTGCTAGTTTTCTGACACTACACTAACATTACAGATGTCGCCATTCACCAAAACATGAGAAACACCATCAGAGAGTAACTAATTTATAAAGGTTGGCATCTAAATGGGTTAATTTATGGAATTGTATTATTCTAGTACTGGCGTGGTAATCCCATAGATATTTTGCAAGCATCAGAAACCACTGCTTTCAGCTAGTTTTGATATGTAAAATGCACATTGCTGAGCCAAAATGAAATAAATGACATGGCACTTACTCTGCTGAGATTAAAAATTACAGTAGTAAGGCGTTCTGTGCCAGATTTTTTTGCAAGGTCTGTATGTAGTATAAAATGATGTATGTAGTCAATAAAATGCTACTCAATCCGTTGCGGATTTGGTATGCAGCAAACTGCAGGCAATATGCATTGTGTGCAATGTGTTTTTTCAGCATTTTTTTAATGTCACTTACTGTAAACATTTATATTGATGTATATTATTGATTACATTTACTGTGTTAATATAGGCCTTATAAAAAATATAAAGAACATGTAGTGATTTATAGAAAGATCCCTGAGAAGATACATCATCATATCACTATTTGGGGTTTGAAAGCAGTACAACCGAAAAATCTTTCCTGTACCCAGTGCAGCAAATAGCTCACTTGGTGAGAGTGCATGTGCTGTGATGCTCCAACCGAGAGTTTTAAATCCTATCTGGACAATTTCAACAATCTCATAATAAATAACTTTGGGTCTGGGGGGAAACCTTCCCTGAATGACTATATACACTCACGGCCATTTATTAGGTAAACCATGCTAGTAACGGGTTAGACCCCCTTTTGCCTCCAGAACTGCCTCAATTCTTTGTGGCATAGATTCAACAAGGTGCTGGAAGCATTCCTCCGAGATTTTGGTCATATTGATGATGGCATCACACAGTTGCCGCCGATTTGTGGCCTGCACTTTCTTGATGCGAATCTCCCGTTCCACCACATCCCAAAGATGCTCTATTGGATTGAGATCTGGTGACTGTGGAGGCCATTTGAGTACAGTGAACTCATTGTCCTGTTCAAGAAACCAGTCTGAGATGATTCCAGCTTTATGACATGGCGCATTATCCTGCTGAAGTAGCCATCAGATGTTGGGTACATTGGGGTCATAAAGGAGGGACATGGTCAGCAACAATACTCAGGTAGGCTGTGGCGTTGCAACGATGCTCAATTGGTACCAAGGGGCCCAAGAGTGCCAAGAAAATATTCCCAACCATGACACCACCCCACCAGCCTGAACCATTGATACAAGGCAGGATGGATCCATGCTTCATGTTGTTGACGCCAAATTCTGACCCTAATCCAAATGTCGCAGCAGAAATCGAGACTCATTAGACCAGGCAACGTTTTTCCAATCTTCTACTGTCCAATTTCGATGAGCTTGTGCAAATTGTAGCCTCAGTTTCCTGTTCTTAGTTGAAAGGAGTGGCACCCGGTGTGGTCTTCTGCTGTGTAGCCCATTGCCTCAAGATGTCAACATACTGTGCATTCAGAGATGCTCTTCTGCCTACTGGTTGTAACGGGTGGGCTATTTGAGTCACTGTTGCCTTTCTATCAGCTCGAACCAGTCTGCCCATCTTTCCCTGCCTCTGGCATCAAACAAGGCATTTCTGCCCACAGAACTGCCGCTCACTGGATGTTTTTTCTTTCGGACCATTCTCTGGAAACCCTAGAGATGGTTGTGCTTGAAAATCCCAGTAAGATCAGCAGTTCTGAAATACTCGAGAGCCATTCTGGCACCAACAACCATGCCACGTTCAAGGCACTCAATCACCTTTCTTCCCCATACTGATGCTCGGTTTGAACTGCAGGAGATTGTCTTGACCATGTCTACATGCCTAAATGCACTGAGATGCCGCCATGTGATTGGCTGATTAGAAATTAAGTGTTAACGAGCAGTTGGACAGGTGTATTAAGGGATTTATTAAGGTAGTTCCTCCGACGTCCACCAGGTGGCGCTGCTGCACTGAAGAGAGAGCATGCACAATGTCACTCCGAAAAAGAGAGGTGCCGAGTGGAGGTAAGTACAATTTTCGTGACACATTTTTTTAAAAAAATCGGCCACACCCCCCGATTTCCGTTGCGTGCATGCCGGCGCCGATTGCGCCACAATCTGATCGAATGCGCCAATCCCGGGGCAATTCAGGGGAAATCGCCGCAAATCGGAAATATTTGGGTAACACGTAGGGAAAACGCGAATCGGGGCCTTAGTAAATGACACCCAATGTTTTGGATGATTTAGAACTGCACTCTGGGTACACCTCCTAGTGTAAGACTGAGCAGAAAAACGGTGGCTCCCTGCTAGGTGTATGCAGCCTATGAGATGGAGAGATGGCTCTGCCACCAGCACGCATGACTTCCACAGCAGAGCAAGTCTGTATTTACATTTTATTTTCTACCTATGAACCCTTTGACTATAAGCTACAGCAGGACCTTGTGACTATTGGTTTCAGAATGGCCCAGTAACTAATGGCTAAAGAGGGGCACTGGGTGTAAAAGGGTACTTGGGGCACTGGAACTATTGGCTACTATACGGGCCATTTGACTATTGGCCACAGAGAGGCCCTATGACCATTGGCTATGATGCGGCTCTGTGAATACTGGCTACAAGGGGCACTCTGTCTATTGGATAGAGAGTGGCATGGTGACTGTTGGCTGCTGAAGAGCCCTTTCACTGTTGGCTATTGTAGGCCACTCTGTCTATTGGCTACTGTAGAGGTAGAGGCACCCCTACTATGGGATACTAGATAGACTATGACTATTGGCTGCTGGGGTGGTAAGACTAGTGGTATGACTAGTTTGGCTATTGTTGGGGGATTGTTTATATATTGGCTGCTGTGGGAGCACCCTTACAATATTAGTTACTGTGGCTGCCTAATTGGGGATCAAGAGAACAGTATTAAGTTTGTGACAAGAAGGTGGAGGAGAAAATGATGAGCAACCTAAAATTTTGTGCTTCTAAATCTGAAGAGATGAGTCGTGCCTGGAAGAAACTGACATGGAGATTCATTATCCATCAATAAACGCTGTGATAAATCTGGAGCAGTATAAGGCTGTCTGTCCTGTATGTATTTATAGTAAGATTAGTTTTGGTACTTTTCCACATGTAATACACTTAGGTATGTTATAGTTTCTGTGTAGCAAGTACTGCTTTTATGCACTAAACATCAAATCATTTAAAAACTCTAGATGGCTAGAAAAGCCACCATATTTTTCCAGGATTGGGGCTTGTTATATTCACCATTTTGACCCCTCCTCCTGCCTGATTAAAATAATGTTCTGAACAGATGTCACAAAAGTATTTCAAAGTATATATACAGTAATAGAATGCTACAAGTAAAACACTGATCTTTTGGTTCCTAGAGGTGTACAAAGGTATAAACAACAGATAAAATATAGATACAAGCATAATGCTAAATGCAAACTCACACACAACCAAGTGCTACAAATCGAATAATAAATACTTAGGTCATTTCAATCAATCATGTTAACACTTTGCAATCTTGCAGCCAAAGGTTAAAGGCAGAAAACTATTACTGATCTCCATTGTGTAATAGGTTAGGACTTAAGATAACATTTTTTCTTATGATTGTGAAATGATATAAGAGGAAAAAAGCAAAGCTATAATTAGTTCTAATTCTGCAAATACTACTGTGTTGTACAGAAAATCCATTAAAAAAATTTCCCCCTGCTGATACATGTCAAACTTTTATCTAAGACCCAGTTTACAAAACACTTCAGATGTCCATTCCTTACCTCTGCAAATAAAAGTAATAAATGGAGGTTGACATCAATGTAAATTTCAGGTCATCCTTTATGCATGTTTATTCTTCACAGAAAAATGGCAGTCGTTGCAGCACTTTTTCGGAAATAACGCATGCATAATGGATGTGTCACGGGTGCGGGCTAACCCGTGCCCCTCGGTGCCCGCTGGTGCTGCGTCTGTGCTGCTCAACTGTCCCCACTCCGGATTGCCTTCCACGGCCCGTGCGCGGATCCCTGTCTCCTAGTGTGTGGGCGCCGGCTTCAGGAAATTTAAAGGGCTAACACACCGTTAATTGGGGCTGGCCATTTCCCTGAAGGCTATTTAAACCTGCCTCTCCCATCACACCCTGCCGGATCTTCGTGCCTTGTGCCTTAGAGAAAGCTTTATCTGATGCCCTGCTTTGTGATTTCCCGTTGTGACCCCGGTTCCGTTCCTGACTATGCTCCTTCGCTGCCTGCCTTGACCTATTGCTATGTCCCCGACTCTGATCCCATGCTGCCCGTTCTGACCTCCTGCCTGTCCCCGACTATGAGATTACCTGCTGTTCCTGTACCTCGACCTTGGCTGCCACCGCAGGCAAGACGCGCCTGTGGAACAACTTGGTGGTACCACACCGCAGCAAGACCATCCTGCTTTGTGGCTGGCTCTGGTGAACACAGGGTGCCACTTAGATTCCGGTCCCATGTGTTGGCATCATCCGCAGTGATTCAGAGGATCCACCACCTCCGATCCTGACAGAGGGTGTAGAAGGGGTACGAGGCCGAAAGGCAGCCGGAGAAGGCCAGAGGGACGAGGAGGAGAGAGGGAGAGATAGGAGAGATAGAGAGAGAGATAGAGAGAGAGAATATAGTATATATAGCTGAGGCACCAAATTGTACTCCAAAAAACTGGGAAGACTTATTGACTCATGTATAAGCCTAGGGTGGGAAATGCAGCCGCTATTCTTTAATCAAATTCCAGCAGCAGCCTCCCCTCACTAATAAAATCTCCAGCAGCAGCTCCCCCATTAATCAAATGTCCAGCGGCACTCCCCTCTTTAATAAAATGTTCAGCAACAGACGCCCATTTATAATATGTGCTCCAGCAGTAGCGGCTCCCCCATTAGTGAAATATCCAGGAGCAGCCCCCTCATTAATGAAATGTCCAGCAGCAGCAATCTCCTCATTAATAAGATGTCCAGTGGCAGCCCCCATTAATGACATTATTATGTGTGCGCACGTAGAACATTGACGTGCATCTGATGGGAGTAGCCATGAGGAGACGATGAGAGGTGTGGGGAGACACAGGAGGTTAGTGCCAGAGTGATGTGCAATTTCTTATTTCCGGATTATATAGAGCAATTTTTGTGCTGAAAAATTGGCTTACACACAAGTATATACGGTACAACAGTTTTTTTTAATAGAGAGATAGGGGCATATTTACCATACGCTGGCGCTCGTGCGCCAGCATATGATAGCCCCACCGCTGCATGTTCACAGCGGGATACATCAAGAGGCTTCCACCTCTTGATGTATCGGGGCAGCCGGCTGTGCAGCGTTTATCCTACGCCAGGCAGGCCTTCACATATGAAAAGTCTCCAGCAGCAGCGAGTGCGCCGGTGCAAATAATCGCAAAAGCTAGCAATAAGCAAGCATTTGCGATTATTTCAGGGCCTCTGCGCCACTGGTGTGGCGTAGAGGTCCTGATAAATATGCCCCATAGACTTATCTAGAAGGCAGGCAGCACTCCAATTTTCAGTATCAAAGGTGAGGTTTATTCAAGTGTGGCAACGTTTTGATGTAAATACACCTTTGTCAAGCCTGTTGGGTTTTTATAGAAAATATTCTCCGCTGGGGACAGTTTCCTGCTAAGATAAATTACTGGGTGCTCTTCCCCATTGACTACTTGAGACAGAGCAGCACCCAGATCTATATCAGATGCATCTGTCTGCACCACAAACTAGAGGGAGAAGTTAGGAGCTATCAACACTGGTTGACTACACAAGGCATGTTTTAGCTCTTTAAAAGCCCCCTCTACTTCTGGAGACCACTTCACCATTGTCAAGCCTCCAGTGAGTTTCTTTCTTTCCAGGGTTTGATCAGATTGACATGGTAGATCTGCAAGGGCTTCATCTTCCCTGGCTGATGGACCCTATAGTTGGACCTCCCCAAACTTTTCCACTATCTGATAGGGCCCCTGCCATTTGCTCTCCACAGTAGGGGCTAACATCAGTATGCAATCTCCTGGATTAAGTTGAGGATTGGGGCACTTCTCTGATCAAAAACAAAAGGTAAGGTCAAATTTCCAGTCTCGCCCATCCTTCTCTACCACCTTTTTCAGAATGGCTTTCAGGGTCTTGTTAAATCGCTCCACGAGACCATCTTACACAGTTCCCTCATCACCTTTGAGATGAACGGTGTTCCCTGGTCCGTTAAGATCTCCTTGGGAATCCCTGTGCGGGAAAAAACATAGAATAACTCCCTGGCATTATTTCGGGGGGAGGAGCTCCTTAGGGGGACAGCCTCGGGGTAACGTGTCGCATAATCCACAATAACCAGTATGTACTATTCTTTCAAATGGGACCTCAATAATTGGCAAAGGGACCAGAGGACTGCGGAAATGTGCTACTGGGGATGTGATCTGGCAGATAGGACAGGATTGACAGTAATCTCTGGTTTCCCGGGAACATCCTGGCCAATAGAATCACGGTAGTACCCTCTCAAGTGTTTTGTCCACCCCTTGGTGACCTCCCAACATGTGTGAATGGGCCATATCCATAACCATATGTCTATATGGCACTGGAACTAGTAGCTGCTCTACAATCTCATCCCTTATTTTAGTCACTTGATACAAAAGGTCCTGATTCAGGGCAAAATGTGGGAACCGGTTGTCTGCCCCAGGTTCTTGAGGCGCTCCATTTAACCCTGTAACATTCTTAGTGCCCCTTTTAAGGTCATTTCCCAAAGTTGGGCCGTGCCAAACAATTTCCCCTGGATACATTAAAGTCAAGGACAGCTGCCTACTCTGAAGTTGAATCTTCCCCATTCTCCCCTGTTAGGATATTCAGAGGAAAACCTGGTGTTTCCTCACGATTCCCATCAACAGGGTTGACTGGGTTCTCTGGGGAACTTCGCAGAGTTGCCTTGGGCCATAGGTCTCAGAACAGGGGGCCATCACGTCCAACAATTACCTCATACACATTGTGCGACACAGTACCCTGGTCTGTCCCAAGCATAACCTGAGCCACCGGGTAAACCTTGGTGTCCCGATGGATGAATGTGACACCCAGATTTTTCCTGGGGGCCATAATGTGAGGGAGAGTGGCTGAGATGAGAGAGACCAAACTTCCTGAGTCCAACAGTCCTGAAACTAGAGTCCGATTAACCATCAGGGTACACATCTGGGGTCCCTCCCCCTTGGCTGGCATGGAACTACATGCAGGCTGGGAAAAAGGGAACTGTGGCGACACAAATAGCAATCCATGGGCTCTGTGGTGAGGGGACACTGGGCCGCCATATGACCCGGAGCATGACATCTCCAATAGATTACCTCCCAGGGTATCACTTTGGTCACTAGTTTGCGCCCCTCTTTGTCCTTGGTGTGACCATCATGAGGGGTTTTAGGCCCCAGTCTCTGATAGTCCAAATCTTTTTGGGGCTCCCAGTATGGGGATTTCAGATCCACTGGACCTCCCAGGGATTTCTCCATTGTGTGGAACCTCTCCCCCAATCCCACTAGATCATCTGCATTCTGCGTGCATGCATATGTATAGTGTATGCAGGATAGACTTACATAAAATTCAAAGAATAGCTTGCTATGGCATGTAACAGAAAAACACAGTCCATATAAATGGTCTTGGTTCACAATCCATTGTAGGTTGTGTATCCATCCACCAGCATGAGCAGACAATGGGACACATTGAGAACCCTTACCCGGAATTCACAGAAAGTGCATTGTCCGGCGATCATGCACTCTGCCGCGATTCACTTAGATAGTGCGCCCGATATCCTGCATGTGTCGCTTCCCCACTCAGGTCCGCCAGAGTTCACCTTCTTCTTCCTGGTGTATGTAAGTTATCTTGCAACAAGAATTGAAAGTTAAATCCCGTGCTCAGTCCGACTCAGTTGGATCGTCTGACGGCACGCACCCCCCAAAGTCTGTCGCATTAAAGCTGTGCCAAAATCTGATCGCAAACCCCTGTTAAATACCTGTCAAAGCTGTGCAAACCCCAAAAACAGCGAACAATCCGATGAAAGTGCAATCCATGACCTTTAGTAAATAAGCCCAATGTCACTATTGCTGATCCTTGGCTGTGTAACGGCTCCAGCTCTGCATGCAGTATTGCAGACTCCCAGACTGCAAAAACATGCCACCCAGCTCACCTGGGCTTCCCGGCTTTATTTTTCAGCCAAAACCTGGCCTGGATATGTGGGAGTAGTCACCCACCCTGCTCTTTGACCAATGAAAGCCGCCCCAGATCAACTGCATTATACAGCTTTGCTACATTAAATAAAATATCAGAAACCTAAGGTTTCTGACAAACATTAACTGGCTCATTTCACTGAGGCCAGGCACCTTGGTGACACATGTATGCCATCAATAATGGCCCCTTGTACCTTCTCACAATATACATATATATGTGTATATATATATATATATATATATATATATATATATATATATATATATACACAAATGTGCACATGTATACATATATATTAAGGGGAAAAAAGTAGCCAAGTAAAGAAAAACAAGTGACCATCATTACTTTAAGAAATGAAGGTCTCTCAGTCTGAAAAATTGGGAACACTTTGAAAGTGTCCCCAAGTGCAGGAAATTGGCTCACATTAGGACCACCGCAGGAAAGGAAGACCAAGAGTCACCTCTGCTGTGGAGGATAAGTTCACCAGTGTCACCAGCCTCAGAAATCGCAGGTTAACAGCAGCTCAGATTAGAGACCAGGTCAAAGCCACACAGAGTTCTAGCAGCAGACACATCTCTACAACAACTAAGAGGACACTGTGTGCAGCAGGCCTTCATGGTAAAATAGCTGCTAGGAGAACACTGCTAAGGACTGGCAACAAGCAGAAGAGACTTGCAAGGAATGGACATTAGACTAGTGGAAATATGTGCTTTGGTCTAAAGATTCTAAATTTGAGATTTTTGGTTCCAACCACCATGCCTTTGTGCGATACAGAAAAGGTGAACAAATTGATTCTACATGCCTGGTTCCCACCGTGAAGCATGGAGGAGGAGGTTTCATGGTGTGGCGGTGCTTTTCTGGTGACACTGTTGGGGATTTATTCAAAATTGAAGGTATACTGAACCAGCATGGTTACCACAGCATTTTGCAGCAGTGTGCTATTTTATCTAGTTTGCGTTTAGTTGCACCATCATTTATTTTTCAACAGGACAATGACCCCAGTCACACCTCTGGGCTGTATAAGGGCTATTTGACCAAGAAGGAGAGTGATGGGGTGTTATGCCAGATGACCTTGCCTCCACTGTCACCGGACTTGACCCTATTTGAGATGGTTTGGGGTAAGCTGGATCGCAGAAGGCAAAAGGGCCAACAAATCAGTCGCGTAACTAGGAGAGGCAGGGCCCCATAGCAGATTTTTGCATGGGGCCCCCCTTAAAAATATTCATACATACACAAAAGTTTATACACTTAAATACACAACATAACATTCTACACTCACTTTTATATACTCGTCCACACATACATACATATACACTCATATGCACACATTTATGTACTCATATATACATCTATACACTAATACATACAGTATATACAAACTCACTGTATATACATACAGTATATGTGCATCAATGTTGCATGCATACTGTTTTTATACATACATATAGCATACATACATCATATTCTTTTACATACGGTTTACACCCAATGTATATACAGAAATGTGCAGTATAAAGACACCATATGCACATATACTGAATGTATATACAGTATATACACACAAAATGCATATACATACAGCATATAATCACACATACGGTATATACAGCTTTTACACACATACGGTATATACAGCGTTTACACACATACGGTATATACAGCATATACACACATATATACAGTATATACAGCGTTTACACACATAAATACAGTATATGCAGCATATACACACATACATACAGTATATACAGCATATACACACATACATACAGTATATACAACATATACACACATACAGCAAATACACAACATATACACACATACAGCAAATAAACACATACAGCAAATACACACATATAGCATATGCACACATATAGCATATACACACATACAGAAAATACACACATACAGCAAATACACACATATAGCAAATACACACATACAGCAAATACACACATATAGCAAATACACACATATAGCAAATACACATACAGCAAATACACACATACAGCAAATACACACATACATACAGCATATACTGTAAGCAAATACACACATATGGCATACATTCATTAACTATACATACATATATAGGGACTTACATATCTTGCAGTGGGGTGGGTCGGTTAGGAGGCATCCTGGGAGCCTAGGAAGTGTGCCGGCCGGGCAGCCGCGGCAGCAACTTGGTGGGCGGCCGTGGGAGCAGTGTGGAGAGCTGGGCGGGACCAAGACGGGCGGCTTTGGGAGCAGCGTTGAGGGGATCGAGGTAACGGCCGAGCGGCCACGGGAGCAGCGCTGAGGATGGGTGCGTAGCTGCGGGATCAGGGTACCGGCCTGGCAGCCGTGGTAAAAGTGTGGAGGGTCGGCGGGCAGCTGTGGGACCAGTATCCCAGCCGTGGGAGCAACATGCTGGCCAGGCGGTCTGTGCGCTGGTGACGGGACAGAAACACTGGGGCGGGCCTGACAAAAATGGGGGCGGGCCATTGTATTGACCTTAACGCACCGTATAGCAGGGCCCGGGCACTCACGGGCCCCATAGCAACCGCTACAGCTGCTAAGGCGGTAGTTACGCCACTGCAACAAGTGCTAAGCATCTCTGAAACTCCTTCTAGGCTGTTGGAAGACCATTTCAGGTGACTACCTTTTGAAGCTCATCAAGAGAATGCTAAGAGTGTGCAAAGCAGTAATCAAAGCAAGAGGTAGCTACTTCGAAGAACCTAGAATATAATACATACTTTCAGTTGTTTCAAGGTTTTTTTTTGTTAAGTATATAATTCCACATGTGTTAATTCATAGTTTTGATGTGTGAATCTACAATTTTTATAGTCATGAAAATACAGAAAACTCTTTGAATGAGGTGTGTCCAAACTTTTGGTCTTTACTGTACATGAGAGATGTTAATGTTACTGGGTAAAGCAGATCCTTGTTTCTTGTAACAGGGCCTTAGATGACATCACCCTGGTCACATGAAATAAATTATTTAATAGATTTAAAAGAACTCTTACTCAGCACTCCAGCAAGACATGATGTAAAACATTTGACAAAGCTTTCTCTACCAATAATAATAATAATCATAATAATAATAAATATAATAATTAAATAGAGCTGTATCTGTCTTTAGCTGAATATAGGCAGACAGTCCCTAAGTACTAAGTAAGTAAAATTTTATATGCAGGACTCCATTTGACTTACGTCAGGTGAGTTGCACATAAGTTCACACAGTGATTTTTTTTTAACATTGCAGCCATGGAAAGGAACCATTTCGGGATAAGGGCAATGCTTTTTAATCATTGTTTTCATTAAGTATTTATTCTAAGTGGGTTAATTTAAATGGCAGATTTGCTTTAAGTGGATAACTTCTTTGCTGTTACTATTATAGTGTAATTCACTCCTTCAGACAGTAGGTGGTAATGAAGCTCCTTTTTACTGTATATTGTATCCAGGCAACAGATATCTATGCTGCCTCTCATCTATTCCCTCAAGTTTCTTTTCCTACATCTGCTATTAGTGCCCACTCATGATATCTTGATATATTGTCTCCACTAACTGATATTCATAATTCATAAGCTCAGACCCAGAATAATCAACTCAGACTATCTCCTTATTTTGGTCCCCCATCCACAGCATAGGGAATCATTATCAAGCAAACTGTATATTTAAAAACACACAATAGTCCCCCTCCCCAACATGTTTTGAGACATCAATTGTGTGATATATAGGTACAGCCCCTGATAATAGGTCCGTAATATTCCTTAATGCTAGCATAATATTTGGTCATGGACAGATTTCTATCCACAGGAGATAAACAGAAATTTTTCGATAGAATGACAGAAAGCAGACATCTACAAAACCATGAGGAATATTTATATTTTTTCATTACCTAAACCAGTGATTTTCAACCTTTTTTGAGCCGCGGCACACTTTTTATACTTAGAAAATCCTGGGGCACACCACCAACCAAAATAGCACAAAATGACACTAAAAGGCCTCCCTTTACTAATAAAAAGGCCCTAGCTGCCTCCCTTTACTAATAAAAAGCCCCTGGCTGCGAGAAGATCTGAAGCTCACATCTATTGATGTTGAGAGCCAATATACTAGGATCCCCATCAAGAGGGAGTGGAAGCCATTTGTTTCTTGTCCTACGGAAGTCAGAGAAAAGGGATGCCCTTATAGAATTCGTACGTGAAGCCTGATGTTTTTTTTCTTACCCAAATTCATTCTTATTCAACAATCAATGGTATAATCAAATAACAGGAACGGCCATGGGTACTCCCGTAGCATGTACCTTCGCAACATCTTCCTGGCCGTTTTGAGAGTAGGTACATTCTAAGACGGCCAATCCATTTATTAAACATATACCTACGTATTTACGATACGTGGACGATTATTTATAGCTTGGTCGGGTCTGAACAAGACTTCAAGGGGTTGGTAGATTACCTTAATGAGGGGAATAAAATGAACATGCGTTCACTAGTGTCTTTGGCAACACACACCTAGAATTTTTAGTGTCCAGGTAGATACGGTACAGGACCATATTCAAGTAAGTGGCTTCCGCAAATCCACAGCTACTAATGCCCTACTACACCACGATAGTGCCCATCCGGACCACGTAAAGAGAGTATATCCCTTATGGCCAATTTGTCGTTTAAGAGCCATTATTAACGACACATACCAATCCTTTTTGAAACAAGCAGTGGAAACTTAGGGACAGAATCAGGGCCAAGAGGTACCCAGATGAGATTATCGGTAAGGCCTTGAGAGGGCCTCATGCCTAGAGAGGAGGCAACTGATTTACAAAGGACATAATAAGGAACAGGGGAGAAATAGTTCACGTTCACCTTCGATTTCGGACCCAACGAGATCAATATCCGTAAAGCCATCCAGAAAAAAGGAATATATAGAAAGAGATCCAGAACTTAGAACACTACGGCCAATAGACCTATAGTGGCCTTCAGACGCACACCCCATCTGAAAACCCCTCGTTAGAAGTAGATTTGGAGACGACAAAAATACATGGCTAGATAAAGCCACCCCACAAGGCAATTTTCCGTGCCACCACTGTAATTTTTGTAAATTTAACATAAGGGACAGAAATCTCCTGATAGGATGGGTGACAACTACGTAAAACACTTCATCAGCTGCAAACAGACTATGTAGTCTACGTCATTTTCTGTCATGTAGACGATTCCACATAGGAAAAACCATCAGACCTTTATATATCAGGTTTCGGAACACCTCGGTCGGTAACACAGGCAAAGGATCTCCAAGATTAACCAACATGTACACACTAAGCATGCGGGCAACCCGAAGTATTGTCTTTTGCGGGCATAGAAGGGTACCAGTGGAATACTAATGGAGGAGATAGACCATAGGGAATACTCGATGTGAGGCTAGATGGATCCTCAAAACTGAAGCTGAAGGTCCGGTAGGACTAATGATAAAAAACGAACATGGCGGGGTTTTTCTTAGTTGCTACTTTGTTTATTGTAACTCCCCTTCGAATATCACACCTCAAAGAAATTGTTTTTAAATTATGTGATATTAATAGTCATTACCCATTACTTTTCCTTCATTGTGGGCGTTCGAGAGATGTTGACGCGTCATGGCGACGCCCGTCCCGTGATGGTCAGTGACGGCCCCGGGCGGGCACCGCCCAGGCCTCTACACATACTCGTTGTTGTTTTGTTTAATCACATGACTTCCCCGATCACATGATTCCTTTAGGGTGACGTAGAAGGAGGAGGTATTTAATTCCGCCTCCACTGGCGCCCCCATACGCTTGACGAAGGCAGGAGTGCGCGAAACGGTCCGTCGCCGAAGTCTTTGTGCTGCCCTCCCTGTCACATGCACTAAGCAGAATAAAGAAGATTATGGGTGAGTGCCGCTTCCTTGTCTTATTTTATGAAATATTACCTAGTGTAACGGCAGAGCACCACCCGCACAGTTTCTCCTACCCGGCATCAAGTTTTGTGTCAACTCCTTCTTACCAAATCAATCCACGTTTAGGTCTGGCAGTGCCGACTCCTAGTCGGGCGATTCGGTAATCCCGGCACCCTACTTCTACAATTAACTGGCTCATTTCACTGAGGCCAGGCACCCGGTGACACATGTATGCCATCAATAATGGCCCCTTGTACCTTCTCACAATATTATATGATATATGATATATACTATATATATACATATATATTAAGGGGAAAAAAGTAGCCAAGTAAAGAAAAACAAAGTGACCATCATTACTTTAAGAAATGAAGGTCTCTCAGTCTCTGAAAAATGTGAACACTTTGAAAGTGTCCCCAAGTGCAGGAAATGGCTCACATTAGGACCACCGCAGGAAAGGAAGACAAGAGTCACCTTGCTGTGGAGGATAAGTTCCAGTGTCACCAGCTCAGAAATCGCAGGTTAACAGCAGCTCAATTAGAGACCAGGTCAAAGCCACACGTTTCTAGCAGCGACACATCTCTACAACAACTAGGACACTGTGTGCAGCAGGCCTTCATGGTAAAATAGCTGCTGGAGAACACTGCTAAGGATGGCAACAAGCAGAAGAGACTTGCAAGGAATGGACATGACTAGTGGAATATGTGCTTTGGTCTAAAGATTCTAAATTTGAGATTTTGTTCCAACCACCATGCCTTGTGCGATACAGAAAAGGTGAACAAATTGATTCTACATGCCTGGTTCCCACCGTGAAGCAGGAGGAGGAGGTTTCATGGTGTGGCGGTGCTTTGCTGGTGACCATGTTGGGGATTTATTCAAAATTGAAGGTATACTGAACCAGCCTGGTTACCACAGCATTTTGCAGCAGTGTGCTATTTTATCTAGTTTGCGTTTAGTTGCACCATCATTTATTTTTCAACAGGACAATGACCCCAGTCACACTCTGGCTGTATAAGGGCTATTTGACCAAGAAGGAGAGGTGGGGTGTTATGCCAGAGACCTGGCCTCCACTGTACCGGACGACCTATTTGAGATGGTTTGGGGTAAGCTGGATCGCAGAAGGCAAAAGGGCAACAAGTCAGTGGCGTAACTAGGAGAGGCAGGGCCCATAGCAGATTTTTGCATGGGGGCCCCCCTTAAAAATATTCATACATACACAAAAGTTATACACTTAAATACACAACATAACATTCTACACTCACTTTTATATACTCGTCCACCATACATACATATACACTCATATGCACACATTTATGTACTCATATATACATCTATAACTAATACATACAGTATATACAAACTCACTGTATATACATACAGTATATGTGCATCAATGTTGCATGCATACTGTTTTATAAATATATAGCATACATACATCATATTCTTTTACATACGGTTTACACCCAATGTATATACAGAAATGTGCAGTATAAAGACACATATGACATAACTGAATGTATATACAGTATATACACACAAAATGCATATACATACAGCATATAATCACACATACGGTATATACAGCTTTTACAAACAAGGTATATACAGCGTTACACAACTACGGTATATACAGCAATATACACACATATATACAGTATATACAGCGTTTACACACATAAATACAGTATAGCAGCATATACACACAATACTACAGTATATACAGAATATACAACATACATACAGTATATACACATATACACCAACTACAGACAATACACAACATAACACACATACAGCAAATAAAACAATACAGCAAATACACAACATATAGCATATGCACACATATAGCATATACACACATACAGAAAATACACACATATAGCAAATACACACATACAGCAATACACAACATATAGCAATACACACATATAGCAAATAAACATACAGCAAAACCACACATACAGCAAATACACACATACATACAGCATATACTGTAAGCAAATACACAATAGGCATACATTCATAACTATACATAAATATAGGGAATTACATATCTTGCAGTGGGGTGGGTCCGGTTGAGGATCCTGGGAGCTGGAAGTGTGCCGGCCGGGCAGCCGCGGCAGCAACTTGGTGGGCGCCGTGGAGGCAGTGTGGAGAGCGGGCGGGACCAAGACGGGCGGCTTTGGGAGCAGCGTTGAGGGGATCGAGGTAAACGGCGACGGCCACGGAGCAGCGCTGAGGATGGGTGCGTAGCTGCGGGACAGGGTACCGGCCTGGCAGCCATGGTAAAAGTGTGGAGGGTCGGGGGAGCTGTGGGACCAGTATCCCAGCCGTGGGAGCAACATGCTGGCCACGCGTCTGTGCGCTGGTGACGGGACAGAAACACTGGGGCGGGCCTGACAAAAATGGGGGGGCGGCCATTGTATTGACCTTAACGCACCGTATAGCAGGGCCCGGGCACTCCACGCCCCATAGCAACCGCTACAGCTGCTAGGCGGTAGTTACGCCACTGCAACAAGTGCTAAGCATCTCTGAAACTCCTTCTAGGCTGTGGAAGACCATTCAGGTGACTACCTTTTGAAGCTCATCAAGAGAATACTAAGGTGTGTGCAAAGCAGTATCAAAGCAGAGGTAGCTACTTCGAAGAACCTAGAATATAATACATACTTTCAGTTGTTTCAAGGTTTTTTTTTGTTAAGTATATAATTCCACATGTGTAATTCATAGTTTTGATGTGTGAATCTACAATTTTTATGTCATGAAAATACAGAAAACTTTTGAATGAGGTGTGTCCAAACTTTTGGTCTTTACTGTCATGAGAGATGTTAATGTTACTGGTAAAGCAGATCCTTTTCTTGTAACAGGGCCTTAGATGACATCACCCTGGTCATGAAATAAATTATTAATAGATTTAAAAGAACTTTACTCAGCACTCCAGCAAGACATGATGTAAAACATTTGACAAAGCTTTCTCTACCAATAATAATAATAATCAAATAATAATAAATATAATAATTAATAGAGCTGTATCTGTCTTTAGCTGAATATAGCGACAGTCCCTAGTACTAAGTAAGTAAAATTTATATGCAGGACTCCATTATCATTTACTACGTCAGGTGAGTTGCACATAAGTTCACACAGTGATTTTTTTAACATTGCAGCCATGGAAAGGAACCATTTGGCATAAGGGCAATGCTTTTTATCATTGTTTTCATTAAGTTTTATTCTAAGTGGGTAATTTAAATGGCAGATTTGCTTTAAGTGGATAACTTCTTGCATTTACTATTATAGTGTAATTCACTCCTTCAGACAGTAGGTGGTAATGAAGCTCTTTTACTGTATATTGTATCCAGGCAACAGATATCTATGCTGCCTCTCATCTATTCCCTCAGTTTCTTTTCCTACATTGCTATTAGTGCCCACTCATGATATATTGATATAATGTCTCCACTAACTGATATTCATAATTCATAAGCTCAGAACCAGAATAATCAACTCAGACTATCTCCTTATTTGGTCCCCCATCACAGCATAGGGAATCATTATCAAGCAAACTGTATATTTAAAACACACAAAGTCCCCCTCCCAACATGTTTGAGACATCAATTGTGTGATATATAGGTACAGCCTGATATGGTCCGTAATATTCCTTAATGCTAGCAATATATTTGGTCACTGGACAGATTTCTAGCCAACAGAGATAAACAGAAATTTTTCGATAGAATGACAGAAAGCAGACATCTACAAAAGAAATGAGGAATAGTGATATTTTTTCATTACTAAACAATGTCAATTATAACTGAAAGAGGACAAGCACTTCAACTAAAATGCTACATATTTGAAACATACATTTTTGAGTAAAAAGTTTTATTGATTGTCCTTTTCATGGCACTTTTCACCTCTTTATTCCTTAGACTATAAATAATGGGATTCAGGGCAGGGGTAACTACAGCATAAAGAAGAGATACAATGTGGTCTTGTTCCAGGGAATACCCTGATGTTGGCCTCATGTACATGAAGCTTATACTTCCAAAGAATATGAGGACAACAATTAAATGGGAAGCACAGGTGGAAAAAGCTCTGCTTCTACCTACTTTAGTGTGAATTTTTAGGATGGCTGAGATTATTTGAATATAGGATACAAGCGTAAGAAAAAAGGAACTGAGGCCTAAAAATCCACCAGCAGTTAGGATGAGTAGTTTGTTTAGGAATGTATCCGAACAGGCAAGTTTTAGCATTGGCGGAATGTCACAGAAGAAATGAGAAATCCGATGTGATTTACAGTAGGGCAATCGAGCTGTGAAGACAGTATGTATAATGGACGTTAGAAAGCCAGTAAGCCACAGACCGGTGGCTAGTTGGACACATTTCTGTCTGTTCATAATTGTAGTGTAATGCATCGGATTGCAAATAGCCACATACCGATCAAATCCCATCACTGAAAGAAGCAAACACTCTGTGCTACAACAGGAGACATAAAAATAGAGTTGAGTCATGCACCCTCTGTATGAGATCTCAGAGCCTCCTTCTGTAAGACTTAAAAGTAACTTGGGCACAGTCACTGAGGAATAGCATATGTCCAGAAATGACAGGTTACCCAAAAAGAAATACATAGGTTTATGAAGTTTACTCTCCACCCATATTGTTGTAGCAATGGTGAGATTTCCACCCAGTGACATGAGATATAACAGCAAGAATATGACAAAGAGAAAGCACTGAACACTTTCATCATTGGATAGACCAGCCAGAGTAAAGTCCGCCTTGGATGTCCAGTTAAACCAGTTCATTTTATAACAAACTTTCTGGGGAAGAAGAGGCTCTTATTACTTCATTGTACCATACAGAGCACATAACAATATACACATCCAATACATTTTAGTATTACTTCTGTTGTTTCCTATATTATATATAGGCTTAATGGTGTCATGTTAATCGGGCAATAGACATTAGTCTATTATGTGATAGATTAGATTATACCAATTTAGCAGGATTTGTCCACAATTGATATCTTTCTGGACTGTTATTCTTTTAGCTAAATGATTCCACTGTGTTAAATACAAATTTACCAGTTTTATTCTCCAGTGCTGTCTCCCGACCAGAAAGAAACAAGGTCGGTCCTCTTTTCCTACAACTCAGGGACATTCGACAGCAGCAAATTGGCTCCAAACTTGAATGTCACTTATAAACTAAGCTCAGACAGACAAAACATAGGTGTTCTATTTAGGTCACTGTAGTGCATGAAATTAAGTTCTCCCAGAAATATATATTGATAGGAAATATCTCACGGAGTGTGGCAGCACTCAAGATACGGCTGAGAACAACTCAGGTGCACATCCCAGGACCTAGACCAGGGTCCATCCACATACAAAAACGCGAAAAAATGGCAGCACTCCGACATTCAAAATGTGGCAAAAAACATACTCGTTTATTCACACATGTGTCAAGGCTACGTTTCGGCTCCTTACACCTGCAGCCTTTCTCAAGGAAAAGTATTAGATCATTGAGGATATGAGGCACCACAACTGCTCAGCTTTAAAGGACAAGTAGTGCCCTACCTTGCATAGTGGCTATGTGTGGCTTAGAAAGAGCTGCAACTAAAACACATCACCAGCAAACATGACAATACAAGCCTGGGAAGTGGAAGCTGCACTTAGTGATCTGATATTGAAGACTTTTTGGATATCAATATCATCATCCCAGAAAACCCTTTCAACAATTAGGCTTTTAGTCACAAATTAATACTGTACTACCTCGGATGTCTCTATTGACGTATAGTGGGTCTGTGGATCTTTATGTTGATTTTCTTAATTTTACTGGCAAAAATATTCTTGATGTCACAAAGCAATCCTGATGGTACTGTAGCAAATGTGTAATTCAAATGGTATCACAGCACTTTGCTAGGAGTCCATTGCATATGCCTTGTAAAACATGATGTGGTAGCATTGTTAAAGTTTTAATAATTGATATAAAGTGGTTCTCTGGGCCATTTAAATATTAATGTTCGATGATAAGGTTGATGGGTGAGGGCAGAAACGCCAGAGACTACACCGATCAGTGGAATGCAACATACGGTCAGAGCAAGAAGCAAACATCGCCGCCATCTGACTTTATTGGTGGGATCTGCGAGTAGGAGCTGTGCTTGCAGCTCCACGTTCTGACCTATGCATTACTGCTTCTGGCTAAACATACTGTAGCACCATGCTGGCACTGCTGCATTCTGCATGCTGCCCAGAAAACCCCTTTCATCATTTTAGAAAAATGGGCATAAACTCACCTGGATATGAAGATTATATAATAAATGTTCTTTAATTTCAATGTAAATTTATGAAATAAAGCACAATGTACCATCTTATAATGCTGTACATAATTACATTAAAGTTATGCTAGGTGGCATACAATTTGCTGCTCTCCATTCTAAATAGAATGTTAAAAGATAAAAAAGAGAAAACAATTCCACATTTTTGAATGCATATAGTATAAATGGCTTTAGCAAGAATGTCTAAATAAAAGCTGAAGGAATCATTTTGAAATATCGATGCCATTCGTATTGAGCTTTCCATAATGTACTGGTAGATTATGAAATGTATCAGCACGTAGGTTTGGACCTAAAAATAACATTCTATTTAAAGGTGAAATTAAACCTCATGTTTATTGTGACCTTTGAGAACTATAATATGTGAAAAATTAATGCAATGTTTTAACTCCCGTATTTAAAAAATGACAGACTATATCTAAATGCAACCAATCCTAAGAGGAAACATTAATGCTTCTTTTATCCAAATCATGTAGATACCTATACTACCAAGATCACATATTACCCAGAAAATATTGCATGTTGCCTCACAATAAAAATGACATGATATATAGACATGCACCATGAGTTCATAATATGTAATATAGGAACTATAACAATAAACTACTAAACATATAGAAAAACAACAAGCTACCGTGTGCCATTTAAAGATTAAACGGCAACACAAATTATTAGCTGTGATATCAAATTTTTTAAGTAAAATGATTCTCAAATGTTCACTCTTCTGGTTGTCTACTTCTGCTGGTGTGTAATGAGTGATCAGATCCCATTGAATTGCATTGTGCATTGATCCCTATCTAGTTTCCCTGTAAATAGGCAGTTTTCACAGCTATGCAGTGTTAAATATCATTACACAACATTTCTTAGGCCTACATGTATATCTGAAGTTTAAATCAACGGCCATTGTATTTTATAACCAGTAAGTGCAACCAATGCGTGCGTAGTATAACCTGCAAAGGGAAGGCATTATCCTGCCAATACAATATTTCTATACTACCTTATTTAAAGTGTTTAGCCTCCCCAAAGTCTTGTGCTGCAAGAGGGAAATGTGTTAGTCACACCTTAGGGATGATGGTTAACTGAGATAAAAAAAAAGAATGCAAAAGTTTTGATTTAAGAAAATATTTCTTAACACTTATTACAGAAAACTTCTCTATAACAATTATACAACAGGAAGCCGTAACAGAAACAGAGTTTAGGTAATATTACACTTCACCTGAGCCTCATCATCCTGATCTCACATTGCTCAACAAGGGAACACTAAAATACCACTTACTAGAGCTAAATGAATTCTGTATGAATTCTTTATTAAATGCATAGTGGAATTAATATCCCACGGAGGGTCTGGATTTGGAATGATACTCAAAATCAAAGTTAGTCAATCAAATTTCCGCCCAATCCAACTTCAGTCGAAAAATGTCTGCATATGGTCTCACAATGGTTCTGAGGATCTCATCCTGTTACCTAATCACGTCTGTTCCATTTGCTCAGTGTGAACCTGCTCTCATCCATGAAGAACAGTGGCACTAATGTCGAAACTGCCAATGTGGATGTTCTCTAGCAAATGGCAATCTACAGTGTGTAAACACAACACCTACATATGGACAACGGGCCCTCATACCATCCTCATGAAATGTGCTTCCGACAGTTTGAGCAGGTACTTGGATATTGGTGCCTGATGAAGGTTATTTTGCAGCGGTCTGGCACTTCCAGGTTCCACTCTGCACAAAGGAAGAGGTAACAGTCTAGCTGTTGGGCTATTGCCCTCCTATGTCCCCTCCATGACTCCTGGTGTACTGGCCTGTCTTCTGGTATATACTCTGGACAACAGTAACCTACTACCTGTGCAATTTCAGTGGGTTGTAGACACTACCTATAGCTGTAGGGGTGAGAGCAATGGCAAAATGCAACAGTCAAAAAGGATGAGAACACAGAAATGGTCTTTGGTCTCCACCTACAGAACCACTCCTTGTCTTGCTTATGTCCTATCAGTTGTGCCTGTTCTCTCTTCCATTTGCAGTGCAACAGAGGAAATTGATTCAATATCACTATTGATTTATTAGTGGACAGGTTGGTATTACAGAAGTGTCATTGACTTAGGGCTCATGCACACTTACGTATGCCTGCAGTGCATTAGGCCTGGGCACACGTCAAAACGCAGGAGAGGAGAAGGGGGTGAGTGCTGCTAGTCGCCATCCCTCTCCATAAAAAATAGTAGCCGTACGGCCATCGATACGGCCAAAGATAGAGCAGGCTCACCGTACCAAGCCGTCTACCATAGCCATCTATGGGGGACTTCTGTATAGCCACAAGCTTGCAGCCACACATACGCCCCCCTGACAGTAGTGTGCATATGGCCTTAGAGTTACATTGTGTTGTTTAAGTGTTTACTTATTGGAGCAGGGTAGTTAAGCTTTAGTCTTCTATCCTTACCTATCTGCTTTAAACAGACTTGACAAAGTGTTCAGATATAATGATCACTACAGGAGAATTAAGGAGCAGAAAAATCTGAGTTATAAGAGTTTGTCTTCCTTAATAAATTATATTGAGGATTTTAGTTTCTGGACCCATAAATTATATTGAATATATTAAAGACTTTACTATTTTACTATTCTAGCCTGTACTATTCACTAATGATGCAGGTCATCTAAATTAGAATAAAAAAAATACTATTAAAGGGGTATTCCGGGAATATGAACGTCTGAGACAAACCGCCATAATGCTATAAATAAATGAATGTAACAAAACTTAATGTCAGTAGTCATAAAATTGAGCTTAAATAGTTTGATTTTATGATTCACAAAATTTTATGGCCTCTCTAAAGTTATCACCAAGATGGCCGCCACTGGAAACTACAAGTACCAGGATCCTTTAGTTCTCAGTAACTCCTCCTACCTCTTATGCTCTGCCTCCAGTCATGCTCTAACAGGTTTTCTTGCTCTGTTACCGTAGTAATGATGTGTAATTACTCACGGGCTGAGCTCTCTCCATAGCCGGTAAGTCTTTGCTGCATATTGCATATTAAGGTTTTTTCAATGCGTTTAACCCCGTAACGGAAAATAGCGCCCAAAGTCGAAAATGGCACTTTTTTTGCCATTTTGAAAAATATAAAAAAATCTATAAAAAGTGATCAAAAGGTCGTACAGTCCTAAAAATGATATAATTGAAAATATTATCAAATGTCGCAAAAAATTACACCACCTATAGCTCCGGACACCACAGTATAAAAAAGTTATTAGCGCCAGAAGATGGCAAAATCAAAAAAATAATTTTTGTACAGGAGGTTTTAATTTTTGTAAATGTATGAAAACATTATAAAACCTATACAAATTTGGTATCCCCATAATCGTACCAACCCAAAGAATAAAGTAGACATGTCATTTGGGGTGCTCAGTGAAAGACGTAATATCCAAGCCCACAAGAAAATGGCGCAAATTTTCACGGCATTTGGAATTTTTTTCCCGCTTCCGAGTACATGGCATGGAATATTTAATATGATCACTAGCAATTTGTTACGCAGAAAACAAGCCATCACACAGCTCTTTACGTGTAAAAATAAAAAAAGTTATAGATTTTTGAAGGTGGGGAGTGAAAAATGGACATGAAAAAACAGGAAAGGGCCCGGTCCTTAACCGGTTAATGTATTGATGAGCGGAGGTCAGTGTTCAGAAAAAGAGCCAAGCTGCTTGATTGACTGCTGAAGCAGCCTACGGCTTGCAGTCGCTTGGAATCCACAGGCATGTCCCCTGTAGGGATGCGTGTGATTGGCCAGGCTGGACATGTGGACACAGTATACGAGCAAATCACATGTCCAGACACTATTATACTTAGGAAACAGAGCAACTGAGTGCTTGCTGCTCATCACAGGGTCAGCCAGATAGGCAGGCACTTCTCAAAAACTAGCAATTGCCTTTTTCAGGGCACTTGGGTGTAAAGAGGAGGCTATTAGAAACAGGTGCAAATCTGAAATAATTGCCCTAATTACGGCACCCTAAAGAACTGCATTAGGCTACTTACAGGCTACTAGTGCAGGCATACTATTACCGCTTATAAAGGATTATACAGCAATACTTGGAAATACGAGACACAAAGTTTTCTGGAGTTTTCAACTCCAGAAAAATGATAAATTATCATTAATCATATCTAGATTGTAAAGGTGTTCCAGTTAGTGAATAGCATTCAATACATAGATACATAGTTCATAGGTGCTGTTGTCAGTGAATAGGTCGCAGTCATACTTAGATTGTAAAGTTGCTATCTTCTGTGTTCAAAGTTGCATATTGGGGATTCTTGGACCTGGGATTTACAGGTTACATGAATTCTATCTTTGAGAAAAGATGTTACTGTCAATTGCTGTGTATCGTCTATAGTAAATAGCATCCACTAATACGTGGATCATAAAGGTGCTGTTATCAGTGAAGAGCACACACTAATATATGGATCATAAAAGTGCTGTTGTTAGTAAATAATGTGCGGTGATACTTTGATTGCAAAGTTGCTACTGTCATAGAATAGCATCCAGTAATACGTAGATCATAAAGTTGCACATGTCAGCGAATAGCGTGCACAAAATATAGATCATAAAGGTACTGTTGCCATTACATAGTCATTAAGGTGCTGTTGTCAGTGAGCATTGTTACCTTGATGGTAAAGTTGCTCCTGTCAGTAAATGTTAATTGCTGGTGCTGTCTACTATCTATAGTGAACAGCACCCACTAACATATAGCTCAAATAGGTGTTGTTGTAAGTGAATAAAGCCCAGAAATACCTTGATTATAAAGCTGCTTCAGTCAGAGAATGGCGTCCAGTAATACTTTGATTCTAAAGTTGCTTCTTTCAGTAAATAGCACCCAGGAGCTCATGTTATTGAATAGATACTGTTGTCAGTGAATAGCCAGCACTAATATGCAGATAATAAAGGTGCTGTTGTCATTGAATAGTGTGCACTAATACATTGATTGTAAAGTTGCTCTTGTCAATGAAAAGCATCCAGTATTACATAGATCATAAAGTTGTTGTTGTCAGAAAAAAGCACATACTAATACCTTGATTGTAAAGTTGCTCCTGTCATTGAATAGCATCCAGTAATACCTTGATTGTAAAGTTGCTCCTGTCAGTATGTAGCGTGCTCTAATACATAAATCATTAAGGTATAGACCCATCTTAACAGCCTTATGTCTCACACCCCTGATTCCCCACCCCACAATTCTTGATGAAGGAGAAAATGTAGAAAAGTGGTGAGGGGTGAGGGACACAGTCCTTTGAAGAGGTAGTGGTGACTCTGGGTCAACAGAAAAGGGTACTATCATATTGGGGAAAAGTTCAAGGTTATAAATAAGGGAGCCCCAGAAAGTCTCTTAAGGATTAATAGGCGTAGCCCAATTGGGAGAAAAATAAAAAAATATTTACATGGCAGATAATGGACTTCAGCCCATCAGGGAGTTACTCACTATTGGAGTCAGCCACTGGGCTCGGCCCTCATGGTCTGAAAAATTTACCTGTTTGGGTTTATGACCCTTGCGCTCGGACAGCTGATACTCCAGCAGGTATGCAGGAGCCTTCCCTCTTGTCTCCCGTTGAGACCTCCGGAGTACCCGTTTGGAGAAGATCACTGTCTCGTCGTCATCGTCCTCAGAGTCAGGCACTGGAGTTGAAGACGCAGGTGCCTCAGGTGTGATGGGGGCAACAGGTTCAGGAACCAGGTCATCCTCCAGGGCAGCAGTATCGGGGATTGCAGCAGGGATGGTTACTCTCCGGGATGGATCTTACTGATGTGGAGACAAACACACAGAGTTGGGGTACAGTCATAAGGTCAATAAAACTGGGGGTAGTCGAACACAAAGGGTCTCTTGGACTGGGTGTTTGGCTCAGAGATGTTGACACAGGGGTGAAGGAACGCAGACATCTCTTCAGCCGGTTCTTGTGCACCAAGAGTACTGGACAGTCTCCTCTTGAAATCTCCTAGACTTCAGGGGAGAGACTGCCCCTAACTAGGTATGGCTCATGCTCCCATCGCCCATCTAACTTACTGGTGGGATGGTTATTTCACAGCCACACTCATTCTCCAGGGGCAAGAGGCTCCGCACAGGGATGACGGTCAAAGTCCCTCTTTTGCTTATCTCGGGCCTCCTCTACCCGTAAATCCACAATTTATCTGGCATCCGCCAGGCACCTCTGATGTTCCTGGACACAATCAGTCTGAGGGAGCAGAGATTGGGAGTCAGGGGCTTCCATATCCAGGGCAATATCTGCAGAGAGGTGGCTATGTCTCCCGAACATCAGGTTGTAGGGCGTGTATCAAGTGGAGCAATGAGTGGTGTTATTGTACAGATACACCAGCTCCGGTAGAAGCTTTGGCCAGTTAGCCCTTTTTGCAGGGGTCAGAGTCCTCAGCATGTTGATTAGGGTCTGGTTCATTTTCTCGCAAAGTCCATTATCCTGCGGGTAGTAGGCTGTGGCCCTCAACTTCTTACAGCCATAGATGGTATACAGCTCTTGAAAACACCTGGGATTCAAGCGCTGTCCCCTGGTCCGGTAGTATTTTATTCGGACAGCCGTAGGGGAGGATGAAACTCTTCCACAGGGCCGTCGTGGTGGTTCTGGTGGACAAGTCTCTGACTGGCACTGCGACTACAAACTTGTTATCTATTGTGGTCTATTATAGTCATTGCATAGGTGTGAACGGACCTGCTGGGCTCCAACTTCACGTGGGCCACAATCTCCAGAGGGCGTTGGCTCACAATGGGGTGTAGAGGGCCCCTTTGATTATGTGGCTCTCCGCAATCGCTAGCGCAGGCTGGGCACTCTCAACACCAGGCCTCGATGTCGGGTTTTGTGTTCTCCCAGTAGAACCCCTTCTGGAGGGTAGTTTCAGTCTTCTGAGACCCAAAGAGTCGGGACTGATCATGGTACATATCCAGCACTATCTTGGCATGCCTCCTGGGGATCACAATCTGGTACAGTCCGTCATAGGTGATGCGATCCAGAGTTCTCCTCTTTAGCAGGCCCTGATGCATACTGAGGGTCTTCCTCTGGCACCACAGTTGGGACAATTCTCCGTCAGCCCTGCGCCGACAGATTCTTTCAGGCACTTGCCCACTAGAGAGATAGTCCATCAATTCGCCTATAGCTTGGCTATCAGCCTGAAGACTCAACCAGAGGACGTCTTGACGCACAAAGTTGGGCATAGAATTTTATTAACCTCCAAGTGTTGGGAGGCAGACATGGAGGATTCAACAAGGTCTTCAGGGTGGACGCTGAAGAGAGTGTCTACAGCTTGGTATCTTTTTAGATCCAGTGGGGAGTCCCCCACATTTAGCAGTCTGATGGGTATTTGTCCTTGAGATACTGTGACCAAGCTCCTGGCTGAGGATCTTTGAACTGGACTTCTGTTGCGCCACCAGGACTTGCATTGTCTCTTGAATCACCTTCTGAGAATCACTAGTCACCATTGGTAGGGAGTTCTGGAGAGCCTTCAGCATTTCAGGATAGCAGTGGTGAAGGACATTGGTACCCAACACCAGGGAGAAGTTACCGTCTTCAGGCACTTACCACTGCGTTCTGTTTGGAGACTGTAACAGGGATGTTCTTCTTCGGCATTTCTGAAAGCTGGTATCGATTAAGGCCGGTGAACATGAACCATGGGGTGAATCCCCACAAACCTTGGCATCGAGGTGGAATCTTGGGGAATTTGAGATGTTTCCCTTGCAGGTCGTCCCGTAGCTTCAATGGTTTGTAGTTTAACTGATGACATTCATTCTAGTTAGCTGATGTTTGGCCTGGGAGCCACGGGGAGCAGCTGGCTGTAAAGACCTATAAGGCTGTTTTGTCCTCCTTGATGGGGCAGCTACTTCTAGCTGCACCAGTCGCTCGAGCATTTTGCTCAGGGTGTCTGCCAGGATGGTGATCTGCTCTGCCAAGAGAATGACTTCTCCGGACAGTGGAGGCGGTGTTGCCAGTTGCGCTGGAAGAAAGGCTAGAACAGCATCTTCCAGATCCACAGGCTCAGACTCCTCCTGAGCCTGTGGATCAGGTGCCATGCCAGTCCACAGAAGGCTCTCAGGATAGGTTCCCAGAGCAGTGGTCTGTCCAACCAGGGAACAGTTTTGCAACAAGAGGATGATAATGAGGGGATGGATTTGGGTGATACCCAACACTGGGGAGTTTAGCTGGGGAGATGTAGAGGAGTAGGAGACACCTCCCACCTGCGAACTGACACCTGAGTTGTCCGGATACTCAATAGTGCCGAATATTGGGTGACCAGGCTGCTGAATCCATGCTACAAGAATAGCTTTGCATCCTTCATTCCAAAACTAGAACGTGAGATTAAAAAAGAGTGCGTTCAAGCACACTTTGGTGCAGGCACTACTGGCTTAGTTCCCATCCCACATTAAAAGTTTGACATTGGCAGCACGAGGAGGATGAGGAAGTAACCAACACAGAAGGAAGACCTCCACGGCCACAATGTAGACAATGTTGACTTCTGCTCATGCTCCACCACCATCGGATGGGGCATGTAGTAGCAGGAGGCAAAATCTGACTCACATGGTGGAGGATTATTTGTCCACACGTTTCCTGGTACTGAAAGATGGGTCTTCCCCATTCAATTTCTGGGTTAGAAAATTGAACATGTGGCAAGAGCTTGCCTTCTATGCCTTGCAGGTGCTGTCCTGCCCTGCAGCTACTGTGCTGTCAGAGCATGTGTTCAACACCACCTGTGCTGTGGTGTCATCATCAAAAAGAGGATCCACCTCTCTACAGTGTGGACATCCTAACATTTATTAAGATGAGCTAGGCATAGATCTCATGCAACTTGGCTTTGCCGGTGGAAAAAATCCACATTTCCGGAATGTCAATTTTTCAGTTCTGCATTCCCTAAACTTTAACTTGAATTTTTTACCTTCCATATTCCCAGATCTTGAACTTGAAATTTTGACTTTCTGCATTAGTATCATTGTATATAAGGCTGGAAAAAGTCCATCAAGTCCAATCTTTAAGAATTAAGCTAATTATTTTTCCCCATAACCCATGATATTTTTGCTCTCCAGAAAGGCTACCCAGCCTCTTGTGAACATGAACATAGAGTCCGTCATAACAAACACCTGCGCCAGAGAGTTCCATAGTCTCACTGCTCTTACAGTAAAGAATCCCCGTCTATGGGGATGGTAGAACAAGCTCTCCTCTAGGCTTAGAGGATGCCCCCTTTTCCTGGTCACAGGCCTAGGTATAAAAGATCTTTGGAGAGATCCGTATAATGCCTGTTCGGGTATTTGTACATTGTACTGAGGTTTTCCCTCAGTCGTCTTTTTTTCTAAACTGAATAACTCCAAATTGTCATTGTATTCTAGTCCCCCCATTCCCCTAATAACCTTGGTTGCTCTCCTCTGCACTCGTTCTAGTTCTACTATGTCATTTTTATAAACTGGTGCTCAAAGCTGTACACAATATTCCAAGTGTAATCTGACCAGGGATTTAAATAGGGGCAAAACTATGTCCTTGTCAGGATCGGTGGTGGTGAACCTACTGAACCTCCACGAGCGCTGAATTAAGCGACACCTATGATCGGAGTCTAAGTGGCACCCAGAATTCATCAGAGCCCATCCCAGCAGGTTGGACTTGCTGCAGTGGGATACCTACCACCAGGTCGCTCTGCAGACGCAACTTGCTCACGGTATTGGGCTAGGCAAGGTACATGAACAGCAGACAGTCAGAGTTGAAGTCAGACAGGAGCTCAGGACTGGCGGCACAGGATTGGAATTAGGAACGTGGCAAAAGGTCAAGGCAAGCAGCAGAGAATCGAGTTCAGAAAATGAAGTGGAGGCCACAATGCATAAATCACAAGAGTCTCAATACAAGGCAACTGGGTACAAAGATCCGGCAGGAGTCAAAAGAAAAGACAGGCTACATAACAGGGCAGCGCGCTGGCCCTTTAAATTTCACAGGGCCGACACCCGCAGGACCACAGGTGTCTTTGCTGGAACGCGGATAGGTGAGTATGCCTGCAGCACGGATGTACACAGGTGCGCCCGAGACCTTGGGCGCAGTAGCAACTGTGACAGTCCTTATCATGAGAATCTATTCCTCTCTTCATACATCCCATAATTTTATTTGCTTAAGAAGCAGATGCCTGGCTCTGGTCACTAATATTAAGTTTACTATCCACCAATACACCCAAGTCTCTTTCAGCTGCAGTTTTACCAAGTAATTAACTGCTTAGAACATAATTGTACTTTTTGTTTCCATGGCCCAAGTGCATAACTTTACATTTACCTCATCAACCATTTATCCACCCATTCCTCCAGCTTCCACAAATCCCTCTGTAATGCTATATAATTGGTCTCAGTATTAATTACTTTACACAGCTTAGTATCATCTGCAAATATTGAAACTTGACTGTGTAAACCCACTACAAGGTCATTAATAAAAATATTTAAAAGAAGTGTCCCCAATACTGACCCCTGTGTCACCCCACTGGTAATGTAAACCCAATCTGAGAATGTACCATTAATGACAACCCTCTGTTTTCTATCACTAAGCCAATTGCTTACCAACTACACAGATTTTCCACTAGTTCTAGCAGTCTAATTTTATGTACAAACCTTGTATGCGGCACTGTACCAAATGCCTTAGAAAAGTCCAGATATATAACATCCGCAGCCTCTCCCAAGTCCAGTCTGGAATTTACCTTCTCATAGAAGCCAATCAGATTAGTCTGACAGGACCAGTCTCTCATAAACCCAATGCTGATACTGAATTATATGGTTACATACAGTAAGATACTCCAGGATAGCATCCCTAACAAATATTTTCCCCACAAAAGAAGTTTGATGCATAGGTCTGTAGTTTCAAGGATCGCTATTTTATCCTTTTACCAGAATTTTAAATGTAGTAAGACAGGCAGGTAGCCTGTCTGGTTTTTCTATTTCCACTTAAATCCTCTATTTAAATAATAGAGCACCTATAACTGCAGTGAGAGGAAGGGTTTTGCTTCTTTTACTTCAACCATTTTTGGGTGTTACAATTCGTATTCACCATTGACTTCAATGAGATTTGTGTTGGGGTTGAAGTTCGGCTCAAAGTCTGGGCCTTGAAGTGATTTGTGCCGTGAAATTTGGTTGAACCTGTGAAACCCAAATTTCAACAAACCCGCTCATCTCTACCCAGCAATAGAAAATACTTTGTTTAAGTTGCTAGCATAGCACAGAAACGAGGGTGTCACAAACACCTCTTATTCAGATCAAAGTCATGCTTTATCAATGTCTATTTTAAGCTTCTGTACAGGACCATTCTACATATTGCTGTATTAATGTGTTGCAGTGGTTAATGAACTCTTTTAAAGTAGTAATATTGATTTATGGTGGACACAACTTCTGTACTCCCATGATTAAGAGCTGAGGTCTTTCTAACATATTGGGGCAGATTTATCAAGCTGTCTGAAAGTCAGAATATTTCTAGTTGCCCATGGCAACCAATCACAGCTCCCCTTTAAAATATTCATGAGCACTGGTAAAATAAAAGCTGAGCTGTTATTGGTTTCCATGGGCAACTAGAAATATTCTGACTTTCAGACAGCTTGATAAATCTGTTCCAATGTGACTGTTAAGAAAAATACAGATAGCATTATATAACTCACCAGGGAGCCCCTAAATAGTTGATGTGCTGTGAACCTTCCAGTTTGAACAAAATAGCCAAGGGATTGAGAACATAAGGTTCTAGCACAATCACAACCACACTCTATTATCAGAAATCCTGATTATTATAAAAATATATAAAAATGTACCATACAAAGAATAATAGTATTGTACATAGAATCTCTTCAAATCTATGTTACTGTTTGCTATTTCTAGTGACTCAAGAGACATTTAAGTATTGCATCTATGTGACTATGTGAGTATCACCAATAAAAGAAGATGCCATGTTTTAAAACCTGAGTGGTCACATTATCCGTGCATATCAAAGACTGTTACACTATGGGGCTGCAAAGTATTGCTGAGCAGTAGCCACTCTATTTCTTCTTCTCATTGCTATAAGAAATGTTGACTTGAGTTTGCAAAAAGTACAAATAATGGACAATAAAAGATTAGACATAGACTGAAATGAAAGTCAATAGTCTAAGCACTGACGGCAGCAAATGGTCTGGAAGAATCAAATGGAAAAAAAGGCTACTGCACTGAGAAAATAAAGGAACTGTCACGTTCAGTGGAGGAAGTAGACAAAGAGTTGGAGCATACAATGAGATTGGTGAAGAAATTGTTCATTGACAATGCAGTACAGTTACAATATTAGCCCCCAAAGTCCCCAAACCTAAACCTAATTGAATACTTGTGGGTAGGGTGGAGGAAAAAACTCTATTTGTACCATACTTAGTTCACAAGTATGCTCGTCGGGGCCGCGTAGAAGAGTCTTCGGATCAGATTTTGGCAGATGCTATGCACTTGGATCTGATAGAGAGAATGCCCTATGAATTTAGGCAGTGTTGAAAGCCAAATGTCGATTTACAAAATACTATCAAAATAATAAAATGTACAATTTAGTAAATAATGTAAATGCAATTTAGTAAACAATGTAAATAAAATCTGCAAAACTAAGCATGTGCTCAATAGTTGCGAGCCAAATTTATGTATGAATTGGTTGAGATGTATATCTATAATGATGGTACTCCAAAGTTCAAAACATTATTACCCTGTGGCTTGTCAGTGCATAAATAAATATGCCTGTTTATACAATATATACTATATTTACATAACATGTATTGAACATACTCTAACTATATTTTAATAATTTGCATCATTTTGCACGTTTCATAGCTTTCTTGAATTGTGTGTTTCTAAGACTGTATATCAAGGGATTTAGAAGTGGAGTGATAACAGTATAAAACAAAGATATGATTTTGTCTTTGTCTGAGAAGTAAGATGCTCTTGGGCGTACATACATAAATATAACAGTTCCATAAAATATTAAAACCACTGTTAAGTTGGCTGTGCATGTGGAAAATGCCTTTTGGCGTCCGAGACTGGATGGAATTCGGACAATAGTTGTAATTATGTAGGAATAAGAAACATCTATAAACATAAGTGAAGTAAGTACAACCACCCAAGCAAATGAGAAGAAAACTGTCTGACTAATGTACGTGTCAGAACAGGACAGTTTTACTACAGGAATATAATCACAGAAAAAATTATCAATGATATTGGGTCCACAGAAATTCAACATGGCTGTTGGTATTGTCAACATCCATCCAGTAAAGAAGCCGCTCATCCAAGAGCCAATGGCTAAGTAGAGGCAGATGTGGCCGTTCATCAGTGTTGCATATTGTAAAGGGAAGCAGATAGCGAGATATCGATCATAGGCCATAACAGTTAGTAAAAAGAATTCTGTAGGTCCTACAGAGAACACAAAGCAGAGTTGGGCGAGGCAAGCCGAATGTGAGATTACCTTGTTTTGCGTGATCAGATAACTAAGTGTTTTAGGTATGACTGCTGTCGAACACCAGGTATCGAGTATTGCAAAGTTACTGAGGAAGAAATACATGGGATTATGAAGATAAGAATTTATGCTGACCACTGTGATTATGAGAAGATTGGCCAAAACTGTTAGGATGTATAGGACCAAAAAGGCAGAAAAGTAAAATAGCTGCATCTGAAAAGTGCCAGGAAATCCCAGTAGAATGAAGAATGTGACTTCAGTTTCATTCCATTTCACAAGAGTCTTTTTAAAAGAACCCATCTGTGTGGAGAACATAGAAGAATAAATGTAAGAAATATTTGTGCCGAATTAAGGTATGATGAAATCATGCAACATGATTATTAACCCTTTCACAACTGGGCGTATATGAGGCCAAAGATTTTACTATTTGGTTTATTGAATATTAAAGGTGAAATTTAATTTTTTTTCTCCTCCGAAATGTGTCATTTTGATTTTTTTTTATATATTTTAAGGTAGTTTGTTAAAGGAATAAGATGTCACATATGTGCAAAATGTATGTTGCATGGCTTTGCAATACTGCCATGAATAAAAGCACTAATTTATAGTTAAATGTATTTCCCTGACAGATCTATATGTGATGTCATCAGAATACATATCTTTTTAATTCACAATACAGGCGGTCCCCTACTTTAACTCCCAACTTACAGATGACCCTTAGTCACAAACTGACCTCTGGGTTTTGGCAATTTACTATACTTTAGTTCTAGGTTACAATAGACAGCCATAACAGTTATCAATGGTGTCTTTAATATTTATTGTTAATCCTGGCTCTTATGACAATCCAACATTTTTAAAATCCAATTGTCACAGAGACCATCAAAATTTGGTTGGGGTTACAATTATAAAATATACAGTTCCGACTTACATGCAAAATCAACTTAAAAACCAATCTATAGAACCTATCTTGTACGTAACCCGGGGACTGCCTGTATACTGAAATATGGTAGTATTGCAGTATTTTGTTGTCCAGCATATTACATGTCCACATGCAGCTCTGTACATGGAAAAAAATAAAATGTATGGTTTTTGGAAGGTGGGAAGTGAAAAATGGAAATGTAAAAACAAAAAAGGGCCAGGTTTTTCCACGAAAGAAAATGCTCACATTTCAATCACAATAAAGATAATTTTAACCCCTTACTTTTCAATTTTACTCAGTTTTATTGCTGTTTTAGCTCCTTTGTCTACCTCAGCTGCTCCATGCTTAATCCCAGGTTGTGGGTGGGGCCTCTCTAAGCAGACACATTATGACCCATCTAGTTATGTGGTTAGATTATCAGGGTACAGGTGTATATACACTTTCATCTGGCTTCTGACATTGTACTAACACACTGACACATAGAAAGATGAGACAGATCAGAGATGCATGAGATTACACATAGGCTGACAGAATTTTACACTGTTACACTGTGAGCCCTGCTACATCTCACAGATATGTGCCTGCCTCCTCCTTCCCTTGGATCACTTATCTCTTTGTCATTTGTAGTTTGCAGCCTCTCTCTCTCCTCCTGATGTCGTGGCAGGAAGTAATTAGTGAGGGGGCAGGGCTACAGGCACAGAGCAGAGACAGAAATCTCATCAGCACAATCTCATCCAAGATGGCGCACCCCTGACACTAAGTCAGAAGTTACTGGGTTGTGTCTAAGGGCAACTGAAATTGCGTACAGCAGGACTGATAGAGACAGGTTGGACTGTGAAATGTGAAATGCTGTGTTTTTTTGTTAATAACAGTGAATTAGAGAATGTGTTATTTTGTTAGCTTGAGTACATATAAGAAACTTGTCTTTATGGTAATACCCCTTTAAGGACCTAAGTGCACCCTCTAAGCATGGAGGATAATCTTCCAAATACAGGAAGATTTTATTGTCTGCACAAAACTATCTAAGGATGGGATAGAAAAAAACTAATATTGTTGAGAGGGGCGATTTTTTTCTACACCTACAGTGCAGGGTGCATGCTCCCTGCACTGCTCTAACAGAGTGCACAACTTTTTTGTACACCTTTAACATAGGGCATACGACATTTCTGCTGAGCTTTGCATGATAAATGTGGCATGTGGTCCGAACGCCCCATTCATTGCAGAAATTTGTGTTGCATGAAGACTTGTGCAGTCCAAAGTCTGACAGAAAACTGACGTATGGCCCTTAGTAAATGTCCCCCAAGTTGTCTAAAGTGCTACTTATTATGTGGTATTTTCATATTATATATTTATATTTCTACTATGGAACATAAATAAACAGGCTATGTGCAGATTTCCTCTTTATTGTATATCACAACCCAATGTGGTCAAAGAATCTGATGACATCATTACTGATATGTCCAGGTACGCTGGTGATTGCAGAAGAACATTCTCATTTTTAACCTTCTTAATAGAGAATAATGTCACAGGGGACTTATTATTTCAGTTGCCTGTCACAGTACAGTATCTAGCTGTCACCATGCCAATCAAAAACATCACTTAAATCACTGTCCCCTTAATGGTCCATTATGCATCAACATGGCTCCAGCACTTCTCTACACATAGGGGCACATTTACTTACCCAGTCCAGTCGCAATCCCGCGGCACGTTGTCCGACGCTGATTCAGGTCTGCCGGGATTCACTAAGGTCCGTGCGCCCAATATCCACCAGGTGTCACTGCTGCACCGAGGTCCGCCGGAGTTCACCTTCTTCTTCCCGGTGAGTGCTGATCTTGCGACACAAATTCTTTTTTAAATTCCGCATTTTTTCCGAATCCGTCGGGTTGTCCATTGGCCCCCCCCCAACTTCTGTCGTGTGAAATCCCGGGGCAATTTCGACGGAAATCGCCGGGAGACTTGACGAAAGTGCGCGATTCGGCCCTTAGTAAATGAGCCCCATAGTCTTGGTCTATCCACTATCTATTCCACACTATACAGTTCTTGTGATCTTGTTACCTGTATGCTTTTCTCCTTCCTCTGTGTCCCCTTCCCCACCCTGGTTCCCCTATTTTTTATTGTTTTGAACGATACAGAAGCTGCCTATGAATCAAAAGAATTCTGTTTTCATTACTAATCCCCCTGCGTGGGGTATTCCATGCATCTTGTTCAAACTAAAAACATCATTTAAATTACTGAGCCTGCTAATTTATGCCACTGCAATATCTGCATTAAGGTCTTTGGCTGTCAAACATCCAAAGATCCTGGAGATGAAAATGAATTCCTGGCTTTAGGTCAAAAAAGTACAGCAGAGAATGAACCAACAATTTGACAAAAACTTCAAGAAGGTCTTCAGTATGTTAATACTTCCTTGTGTATTCTTTGTGCTTTAAATCACTTATTATATCTTATATCTGTCATCTTACATAATTTCTAGGAAAACAATTTGCACAAAATCTGAAACAATACACAGTTCTGCATATAAATCTGTGCAGTGAAACTGGAAGTAAAGTTCTCTTTACAGAGACTGCCAATTAAGGCCGCTTTGTAGGAGTTTGGAGTCTTATCGTCACTAGGGGGATTCTGGGAAAATATGCAAAGTTTTCCAGGATGGGATAAGGAAAACCATGCCTCTTTTAGTTACATTGTAAGGCCTTAATTGGCAGTCTCCGTAAGGAGAACTCTTACTTCCCAACCCTAGTCACAAGCCTCTCACTCAGCCAAACCAGTTCCCTACGCTGTACTGAAGAGACTCACCCAGGTTGAAACATTGCTGTCTACAGTTGGGAGTCTTTTCCTTCTGAAATAGGTATACTGGTTTGGTTTTAATCCAGAAGCTTTACACTGGGCCACATCAGCTTCAAGGTACACAACTGCCGATGAGGCACATTGAACTCACATCTGGAAACCTCGGCGCCTCCTCTGTCGATGTTTCAATGAATCTGAAATAACATACCGGCTTCATAGTGCATGCTGCATACTACAGGACTGTTTGTAACACTAAACCAACATAAAGACCTGTGGGTGGTTGTCCCAAATCCATCTGAAGATTACAACAAGATCTGTTTGGTGAAAGCTGTCCTTTTCACGTTACAGTGCTGTCCATGATGATGCACATGAAAGGAAAATCTTCAGTTTATATCCATCAATTTAGCTTTTTCATTACTAGTACTAGCTGTGGCCATATATATAGGATAGAAGTAGTAGTACTGATCTGTGCCCATATATGCAGGATAGGGGTACTAGTAGTGAGCTTAGCCAATATATACAAGATAGGGGTAGTAGTACTGTGCTGTGCCCATATAGACAGGATAGGGGTAGTAGTACTGAACTGTGCCCATATATACAGGATAGGAATAGCAATACTGAGCTGTGCCCATATATGCAGGATAGGAGTAGCAGGTTTTTTGGGTTTGTTCTCAAGTTGATTTTGCATGTAAGTCAAAACTGTATATTTTATAATTGTAGCTACAGGCAATTTTTGGCCCAGTGACAATGGGATTTCAACATTTTTTGCTGTAATGGAACCAAGGATTATTAATAGAACTTCATTAAAGACTCCTTACAGCTGATCATTGTAGTCTCAGACTCAAGTAAAGCATCCAGAGAACTCCACCAGAGGTCATAGGGGCGGAAGTGTCTGTCTGTAACTAGGGTTCGTTTGTAAGTTGTGTGTCCTTCAGTAGGGGGCCATCTGTATATGGATAATAGTACTGAGGTGTTCCCATATATACAGGATTGGGTAGTAGTATTCATTAGTGCCCAAATATACATGATAGGGGTAATAGTACTGATCTGTACCCATGTATACTGTACAAGATAGGAGTAGTAGTACTAAGCTGTACCTATATACACAGGATAGGGGTAGTAATACTGATTTGTGCCCAAAGAGAGAATGCATTATAAAGACATATAAATAGCACAAACACAGGCCGGCAGACACAAATACACACAAAAAACACATACCAATTACTTCAAATATGTGTTCGGTCTCCCCCAGCAGTGCTGCAAGAACAGGACCTGAGTATGACTCATGGTCAATTATCATTCCAGCCATCTTTACCTGACATCATGGATATTTTCTTTCAAATAAATCTTGTTTTTTAACTTATTTGTGATAGTTAAAGCTTTAAAAAAATAAAAAACCTAATTATGAAATGTCCCGATGTATCAAGATTTTTATTGCCCGCTAATTAAAGTAAAAGTCTGCAAAAAGGTTCCGTATTTTTCAGACTATAAGGCGCACAAAAAATCCTTTGATTTTCTCAGAAATTAAAGGTGGGCCTTATAGTCCAGTGCACCTTATATATGAACCATTCTGACAGACAACAGCTGCCTTGAACTGTGCACAGGTCTGCCACCTGCTGGTCATTCATCCTTATAATCAGGTGCGCCTTATAATCCAGTGCGCCTTATATATGAACTTAGACATTTTAGCAGGCATTTATTGATGGTGCGCCTTATACTCCGAAAAATACTGTAATAAAGTGTCCAATCTACAACATCTGTAGCTTCTAAATTTTTCATCTATGTGCCCATATAAATGTAAATTCGCATTTACGGAGGACCTTTGATTACTTACTGAAACTCTGCATACTTTAATTATTGACATTCCAGGACCAATACTGTATATAATCGAGTATAAGCAGAGTTTTTCAGCACAAAAAATGTACTGAAAAACCTCACCTCTGCTTATACTCAAGTAAAAAAAAAACAAACAAACAGTGTACCGACGCCCCCCTGGCAGGTCCTCTTCTATACAGAGATGCTCCGACATCGGCTCCGTGTCCATGCGCTGTCCGTCGCAGGGATCATGACGTCAGCTGCTCGCTGACATTCTACTATGTGCATCGGCATCACTGTATAGAAGAGGAACTGCCGTGTCGGAAGGTGAGAACACTGTTTGCTTTTTTTCCCACCCTTGGCTTGTACTCGAGTAAATAGGATTTTCCATTTTTTGGGGGTTAAAATTAGGGGTCTTGGCTTATACTCGGGTCCACTGATACTCAAGTATATACGGTATACTTATCCTGGCTATCATGCGAGTACTGCTGGAGTTTGAGCTCAGACAACTGCCTAAGTTGTCTTATATTGGGCCTTAGAATAAACAGGGACATATGCTTTTTTTCAACCCTTGAAAAATCCCCAAATAAGCATTCCGCCCATATCAGAGGTTACTATTTAACATTATAGACCTGCTGGAATCTATAAGTAAGTGATCAAGCCTCCTAGAAGAAAATGTAAAAAATGTTGAATAAAGGGTCCTAAAATAATAAAAATCTAAACAAAATTAAAAACCACAAAAATTGCCCTCTTTCATTTATTTATTTACGTTCAACATTTATTAGAAAAAAAATTGTTGCACCCCCAAAAAAGAACAATTTGAAGAGCATAGTCATTATGACAATGTGATACAATACAAAACGAATATGCAAAGCTAATATATACAGTCATCCAGGAGATGTGATGACAAGTAGGACAACCCGATGTAAGAAGTTACTAACCCGTAAAATCCCCTATAAACATATTTGACACGTTTCATCAAGGTGCATATAGTCCTATCAATGTTAAACCTGATACTGAACATCTGAATACATCTGTAATATTCCACCTGTTCTTTCTCTCTTTTACACATGTGTATACATTTTGCTATAAAGTTTCCATTGAGTTAGACAGAGTACATTACCTTCTGCATGTATTTAAACTAAATATTAACATTTACCATATCTCTGCTTTTTGTCGGCAACATGTTTTAAACAGTCTTTTATTTTATAATGACTCTAGAAAGATTACAAATCGAGCTACAGTTTAAAAAAAAAAGAATTTTAGAGAATTTAAAAGGAAATAGAGGTTCTATTTAATAAGTCATTTTTTCATTAAAAAGCTCAATGAGCCCTAAAATGTACACATTTACACAGAATAAAAGGAGAAAATACATCTCAGAATTTGTCGTACAGTTTCAATTAAGAAAATTTTAATTTTGTTAGATACATTACCTTGTGCGTGTATTGATAGTAGCTGCAAAGAGTAGTTTTATCTTAAGTTATTTCAATGGCCAGAATGGATATAAAATACATTTTGATACATATCTACAGACACAAGACAAATCTAAGAGAGTACCCTCATTTAAATACTCATATCTCCTGTGTATTATCTTAGGTCCTGACTATGACAAATCTCTGTGGGTCTAATTATACCAGAAATGTGACCTCAGGGATACAATGAAAATCCCACATGCATTACTAGAAAGTTAATTTGTTCTTGTCTATAATGGAAGCTCATTCACATGTGTATTGTATAGGGAGGGTATGTAACCCTCAGGTGCAAAAAATTAATATAACTTATTTCAAGGAGTTCATGAATTATAAAATAACAAAATTGCCATTATTTTACTTCTTTTTGAAGCAATTGAATCATGTGACCTGAGCTTGTCATGACAAAGGAGCAGAGCTGTTGTGCGAACTTGAAACTATGCATAGGTGTGATGAAATATAGTGAGAGGGGGCATTATATTTAGTGTATCAGTGTACCTCAATGCCCCTAGCCGTATCTTCAATAACAAATGAAATCTCTGAAAGGCCCCACTTCAAAGAGTGAATAGGGTCTCTGGCTCTGTAGGGGTAGACTTTAACTCACACCTTTGTAGCCTTAGCATTTCCTAGCGAAGATTCAGAACAAAGAGAAAGAGAATTCCTTCATTTAGTTAACACACAAGAAATCTTATATACCAGTTATGGAGTTAGATTAAGATGACGAGCACTAAATGCCGGGTACTCGTTATTCGAGACAACTTTTCCAGATGCTCGGAGTGCTCGTCTCGAATAATAGCCCATTGAAGTCAATGGGAGAACTCGGGCATTTTTCAAGGCGACCAAGGCTCTGCACAGGAAGCTTGGCCAAACACCTGGGAACCTCAGAAAAGGATGGAAACACCACGAAATGGACAGAACGCATGGTCAGCATGCATGGATGCCTCTGAGGCTGCTTAAATGCACCATTATGCCAAAATATGGGCAACACATGGCCATGACAGATGACCGATGAGCTGTAGATGCACTAAAACATCCAATAATTGACCCTGACACTTAGGGGACTATGCAGAGGCAGCGGCGCAGCGCAGGCTAGAGAGTGGCTATGGCGACATACCCTAATGGACTCAGGCTTCAAACCAATGGGTCAGAAGGAACCAAAGGGGTGAGCAGAAGCGCTGAAATTATTTGCTCTGTGAACAAAGTTGACGGTATATTTAGTCGATAACACAGCGCATGTGGGCGACATAGTGACCAAGTTCCATAACTTCTGGTGAAACACCCAAAACAAATGATCCTGACACAGCTCGTTTTATAGAGGGAACGACATTTGGAGTCAGCCATGGAGAGACTTCCATGATGTGAAGAGCGACAGTATGGGGCATCCAATTGCGCTTCTATGATTGCAACTGCAGGTCCTCCAGCCATGGCGGCGACAGACACGCCGAGTTCCCTATGTATCTGTGAAACAACCGGAAAATTCTGCCTGAACACAGCTCGTTTGATAGAGGGACCATGTATGGAGGCAGTAACTAGTAGTAGATTAAAGGTTGCTGCAGTTAAACTATGTTTATGGATCTTGGGATGGAGCTGGCGCTCCGCTGCCAGGCGACTTTCGCCAATCCAAGCCCCTGTCTCTAGGCTACTCCCAAACAGCACTTCTAAAAACCTTTGTATAAGATCAAGTGTAGTAGCATTCTTATAAGTTTGGGATTTGGCGGGTGAGGAATGTAAACAGATGCGCACGAAGCGCTGAAATAATATCGGTAATGATAAAAGTTTGCCAGTATATTTTGTGTGATTACACAGCAGGGTGGCGACAAGTTAACAAGTTTGTGATGGACTGCCCTGTAATAGCTCTTGGCGGTGTGCCTTATATCGCCTAGGCTCAGCAGTTGAGCACCCCTGCTGTCCGGCTTAGCTGACGGCACTGCTGCTGTGCCTAGAGCTACCGACTGATCGCGCCATGCCCACGGATGGTAATGTCGGGAGGATGAGGAGGTAAGGAGGAGGGGTTGAGAGGAGGAGGGTATATAGGCCTTTTGAACCTGACCGAGGTAGCCCCGCAATCCTCGGCGTCGGCAAATATGCACCAGCCCCAGGGTCAGACCGTGTCCCAGCCTCCACCAAGTTTAAGTGTCGTAGCGTTCTTATAACTTTGGAATATGGCGGGTGAGGGGAATGTAAACAGATGCGCAAGAAGCGCTGAAATATATCGGTTAATCATAAAAGTTTGCCATTAGTATTGTGGATAACACGCAGGGGCGACAAGTTAACAACTTTGATGTGACTCCATGAAAACAACCCAATTTCTGCCTACACACCTCGTTTGATAAGGACGATGTATGGAGCAGCTATATGGGCGACTTTTGGAGGTACATGCGGAGACAACGTGTGGAGGCTGCTATGGAGACAATTTAATTTGGATGTGCCTGTAGTGGCAGTCCAAAAAAGTTTTCAACCAGAGGAGGAGTAGGTGGCCCTCCAGAAAATGAAATAGAATTGAGTGCCTGTATGTGAGTCCAAAAAAGTTTTCAAACCAGAGGAGCAGTAGTGGCTCTCCAGAAAAATGACAATAGATTGAGTGCCTTATGTGGCAGTCCAAAAAAGTTTTCAACCAGGGAGCAGGTGAGGTGGCCCTCCCAAAAAATTGAATAGATTGATGCCTGTATGTGCAGTCCCAAAAATTGTTTAAAACAGAGAACCGGGTAGGTGGCCCTCCAGAAATATTAATGCATAGAGTACTATAGCTAGAGCCAGTGGGCCCTGTCAAAAATAGCCAGCTTTAGTCTATCCCAGGGTCACCTGATCTGGCCAGCCAACCACTGCTATCGACGTGTAAGGGTACCACGTCATGCTGGGTGGAGTGCAGAGTCTCCTGGCTTGTGATTGGCTCTGTTTCTGGCCGCCAAAAAGCAAAACGGCGGGAGATGCCATTTTCTCGAGCGGGCGAAGTATTCGTCCGAGCAACGAGCAGTTTCGAGTACGCTAATGCTCGAACGAGCATCAAGCTCGGACGAGTATGTTCGCTCATCTCTAGTTATGATCCATCTCAGGCCAAGGTCAAATACATTTGGAATCAGGATAGCCAGGATAACGCATACCTGAGTCTCAATTGTTTCTAGCATCCTTGGCACTGTATCAGGTGCTAGGATATGGGGACAGGTGGGCATGGCCGACCACCTCAGCCACCCAGAAGCTAGTCTGAGCGCAGCTTGTAAACAAACAGGGACACAGCCCAGGAAGATCACGTTGTGGGAGACCAGAAGGGACCATGGAGGTAAGTACTGGTGCACATAGTAGAATGTCAGAGAGTGGCTGACTGTGACTTTCCGCGTGGGGACACAGAGCCGATGCTGGAGCATCACTGTATAGAAAAGAACCTTCTGAGGGGGCATTGGAAGGTGAGTACACTGTTTGTTTTTTTTCTTGACTTGAGTATAAGCCGAGGTAAGGTTTTTCAGCACATTTTGTTGTGCTGAAAAACTCAGCATATAGTCGAGGATATAGGATATATGATAATTACCACAGGAAGAGAGTACTTCAAACAATAGGTTACGCCCATATTTCTACTATTATCACAGTAGCCATCTTGTCAGTCTACAGGAAAAGCAGGGTTGAGGATGGTGATAAAGATCCATTTCAGTGAATGCTACTATTGAAGGCCCTGGATGCTTTCTGCTGTGACGCCCCACCATTAACGTGCCAAACTAAGCCTATAGATGCCCTTCCCCCTTCTCCCAAAAATTGCATCTACCATTTTGTCTGCATTGGTGACAAATTAGCTTTTTCTAAGGTAGCATCCTTAGGGTGCCTTGTAAATAACAAAGATGGTGTCTAAAAAAAACCTTTCTTCATCTGTGGACTATCTGCACCTAGGGGATGAATGTGTGGACCTCCCTTGCCTGAAAGGGATACATTAATTTGCAGCTTTAAACTTTTTCAATGATATATAAATCCTTCCTTTTGCTCTTTAATTCCAACTCTTCATTTTCTTTTTGGAGTGGCCATTATTGGCCTGCTTTAAAACCACCCTCTGTATATTTGAATAATTTTTGGATCCATTCATCCTGGGGCTTAAAAATCGATATAAATGTATTCATTAGGAAGATACAAATATATGTATATTGCTGCTTTTCATGCTCTGCAGGGCTTTGTATCTCCCTCAAGTATTCACACAAACATAGGCTTTGCTCTAATTTATACTTTCTGGGCCATAAAGTAAGGGGGTACTCTGGCTGAGTAGTGAAATTCAAAGAGATGTGAGGTGGGACTCTCCTTTGATCAGCAGGTTTGCCAAAAGTCTGTGTTCAGCCAAACATCAGGAAAAAAAATTGGTTTGGATCTGGACTTGACCGTGAATGCATGTAGAGCGGTAAAGACCGCACACTCTGATAGTGGTGCTTAATGTCGGATTCTCAATCCAAAACATCCATATAGAAGAACATGGCACACACTTAGAGTAAACTTTTTCTTCTTTTATTTAGTACAGAAGATTTTATATTTACAATAGCCTTCACCATAATGCATAAAGAGGTAAGTATAACAGATCAAATTTTTATGAGGTTTCGGTCATGGCGACCTCTATCAAGTTAGATCTGGCCTGCAATAAACAAAATAAGGCTATAATGAGAAAAATATATATCAAGCGACAAAATAAATTGAGTGTATGAATAACATGTGAAAATCATAGGCAAATAGGGGAAAGATATAAAGGAATAGGAGCAGAACAATAGAAAAGCGGGCTGTCCAGGAACTCAAGGTAAAATGGCAAGATGTGTTGTAAGATAAGGGGCTGTGTGATCAGGTACAGTAGTTAGTCAGGACAGCAGGGAATATGCATCAAGGTAAATAAATTGGATAGAGAATGAATAGAGGATATAAAGAACGAAAGTTGTAGATGGCTATGGGAATGAACATGGAACGTCATGGAGAGGGAGTAAAAGGTAGGTAGAGGTCCTTACTTACTGTCTCTGGCGGCTGCTATATTTAGGTGAGGCGATAGATAATACTGGTGTTTTGCCGTCTTAAATACGGTCAGCGCGTCTGAAATTACAGACTGCGCATGACCGGAAGTGACGTGAGAAGATGCTTTGGTGCCAGGACGCTATGGTATTTGACAGTATATGTCACGTCACTGGAGGTTACCCCATTTAAGTCAAGGTGGACCCAAAGTTTAACACACAAAAATTGCTGTAAAATGAGGGTAGTATGGATTAGATGGCCAAAAAATAGGGGTAATAACAGGACAGTTACCCTGACAAAAATGGGCTAGAGAAAGTAAAGGGGTTTTCTCATGAACAAAAGTTTGGCCCTATCTTTGGATGGACCCCTCGTTTTTCGTGATCTGTGTGGGTCTTATCACTGACACAAGTTAGGCCCAGGGCCTAACTTTTGTTAGTGGGAAAACTCATTTAAAGGGAAATTGTCAAGCACATCTAGCCTCTCCCAAACCAAATGAATATCCTACTCCATTTCCTGTAGAAACTTGCTCTGCATGATGCTATTTAAATGAGTCAGTAGCTCCTGTGAATTGTAAAATGATCCTCCCCTCTTTGCATTTAAATCCTGTGAATTGAGTCAGTCGGGTGTAAGACCCCCTTCCTTCTCGGTCCTCTTGTAAAAATGCCCCCTGCACATATCATTCATACCCTTTTCTGTCCTGCAGCTTATGAGGATGTGTGTGTAGGAGATGTGCAGGCTGAATGTTTTCAATAGGAAAGAGGGGGGGGGGTACTTCCCAGCAAGGACAGCATGTCCTTGCATCTGGGCAGCAAAAGGAAACCAGGTTTTTCCCATTGCGTCTTTCAAGGCAGGGTGAGGAACAGCCATGTTTTTCCCATTGTGGCTATTATGGCAGTGAGAGGAAGAGCCTAGTGTTTCCCATATTCATTAGTGCTAATTACTGGGTGGCCACTTCGCTGGATCCACATTATAAAGATAAAATAATATTCTTGATTCCATGCCTGAAGCTTACGGTAGATAGATTGATAGATTTAGGAACATATGGATGCCCTAAGCACAGCCTCTGTAATTTAGGAATATATGGATTTAGTAAACTGTTATTTAGAAAAAAACATGGCGATACAGTATGGCGATATAATCTCAGCAATTTAGGAATGTACACATTTAACAGTACCGCTGCTATTTTTAAAAAAAATGGAAGAATTGAATATAGAGTCTCCAATTTTGGAATATACTGTTGCGGCAAGAGTGCTGCTATTTTTCTAACTGATAATGATGCAATAAGATTATTAACACACTTCTTCAAGGTGCCTTGAAAAGGGTAATCATTTCTATCTTTCCCTCACAGCCTTCTCTCATTTTTTTCATGTTGCCCTGAAAAGGGGAAAAGTGAAATGAAGTGAACCACACACACACAGTTCCTTTATACATATTCCATTTATGCCTCTATACATGGGATTAGAACCAGCATTCTTCCAAAATAGACTATTATTGATGTTTTCTGTTCCAATCATGGAGGTAGAAAGAAGGCAGTACACAGTCAAGTCCTCCTCACCAACACTGCTAACCTGGCTGAAGAGAATTCCTGATGGAGGGGTGAGGAGGAAGGTTAATATCTCAGCACATTGCAAGTCACAATCCCCAACTTCCTAGGCAGGGGTTTAAGTTGTAGAAATGCCAAGTCACACAAAGCCACCAACTTGTTCGCGCTCAGGGTTCCAGCAAAACACTGTGTAGCATTTCCTATCCCTGATATTAAGTAAACAAAGCTATAGATCTCTGTATTTAGTATTGGCAGATGTTCCCTAAGTACTTGTTTCATGTCGGCAGCTTAGTGCCAAGAAGAGAGACCAGTCAATCAGGAACAGAGAGGCAAGGCTGTGCATGTAACCATGAATATATAGGACTCACATACTGTGATTGGACAGGCAATTTGCATTTAAGTATTTAAATTGATTTTTTTAAAAACATTGCAGACACTGAGATGTACCATTTAGGGATAAGGGAAATTTTATTCATAGTTTTTATGAAGTTTTTATTTTGTTTGGTTAATTTGAATAGCAGGTTCCCATCCTTTTCCTCATGGTCCCTGCAGTTCCTTGTTCTCCCTTTATGTCTCCTTTAAGCATTGGCATCAGGAGATGTACATGTTTCAACCTGACCAATAACATCCATGTTCAAACTGCATCTGCTCAGCAGTCAACCATCTTGCCAGGCCTACACATTCTCCTGAAGCAAAACCCTTAATATTGTGCTGCCATTCAGCTTCTTGGTTGTGGGTACAGAGCCAGCCATGTTTGGTATGGACCCAAATTTGGGAGTTCAGGTTCGCTGAACACTATTCTTCCCTTTTGAGCCATCATTGAGTTTAAAATCTCTGTTTCTTATTTACTTAACACTGTTTATGCTCTACTGTGGTGTCCTCTTCAGACACTTGCTTTACGGGTTGAGGACCATTAGATTCCTACCTTACCTGTGATTTGAGCAAAATTTAGAAACTTGACAATTGTAGGCAGGCTTTCCATCAACAGGGCACTACTGACTGTCCTCACTCTGCATCAAAATAGAAGTGGCTAGTTTGTATCCATCCTTATTAACCAATACCTCGTTGTCATCATCCATAGAGTTCTTGTTACCCTGATATGCAGTAGAGTCGACACTGTATTTCAATAGGTGGACCTAGGCTGTCTACTCCAGCACAGGAATTGTAGAAAGCAGAATTAGCAATGTGGGTGGTAAAAATACCCTGAAACTACCATATCAATGTATAGTATCTTTCTAGTCTGACATCGCCCATCTGACAGTACAGAAAATAATGACAGTGATAGTGGGGGGCTACAGAAACAAAATTGCGAAAGAATCTGTGGAATAATATAAATGCAAAGCATTGCTGAATGTGGTGAAATGGGATTTTGCAGACCTTAGCCAGCACTGATCAGCAGATTGCTGGGCCAGCATGTGGCATTAGTAGTTAGAAGAAGTTGAAAAATACAAAAAAAACCCCATACTTTAACTTTTATTAGAAATTATTGAGTTGTGGAAGAAGCAATCCTATAGGAACACGCACAACAAAAAGGCACAATATTTGCCGTTTCTTTTTTTATGTAAACTTTCTCTGTCCATTCTTTCCGAAAAACTCTTGATCTGTTCCCTCTTCAGTTGTCAGCAGGTTTGAGATTTTTTTTCATTCCTATGAATTACATTTGCTAACTTGCTTAAATTTTTCTAGTATCAGATTTTTATTGAGCTGCACATTTTGTTTAGTTAATGTTAATAGCTCTCTAAGCTGTAATTCATCATAAGAAATATTGATGGTAGCATATTTCTTCCTAAACTCTTGGACTTTATCTGTGAAAAACAAGAAAATAAATACAATTTTACATATTTTATAAACAACTCCTTATCATAGCAGCTCATTTAGCAAATAGAATTTTCAATGGTAGAGTGAACTGAGCCTGCAAATATAATCCTGTTCCTTTTCTCTTTTAAAAAAATAAAGAACAGAAGTTTAATGTATCAATTAATAATCCTAATGACATCAATGTAAATTTTTTGTCATCCGCTATATTCAGTTTGGCAGCTATCCATTATGGATGTGTTTTAGCGACTGAAAGAACGAATGGTACCTGCAGTACTTTCTTCCTCCCATTTGAAAAAAAAAAAAAACTCATGCAAAACTATATGTTATAATGTTATCATTTTGGGAGACAATGGGAGACAGATAGAAATATAGACAGTTAAAGGGTTGTTCCCATTTCAACAAGTAATTTAGATTTTTTGAATAATGAAAAGGTATACAATTTTCCAAAATACTTTTTGTATCAATTTCTCACCTTTTTCTAGATCTCTGCTTGTTGTCATTCTATAGAAAGCTTCTATGTTTACTTCCAGTAGAGAGAAATATGACCATAGTCACACAGATGCACGGCTCATTAGTATTTCACAGCTCTGATTACTTTCTATGATGCCACCGAGCTGTGCACCTATGCAATCATTTCTGTCCACTGAAAGTAAACTTATAAGCCTTCTATAGAAAATTGTATTATTTTTCTTTATACAAGCAATAACCTTAACTTGCCGAAGGGAATACCCCTTAAATATTGCATATACATACACACACGTATCTGATACATAAATTGTAGATAAAAGTGAGATCGATTTAGAGGTTAGTGTGGGTTATGTGTGGCAGGAACATCTGGGGGGGGGGGGGGTAGCATACATTCTTGTTAAACAATTAGGATAGAAGGGGGAGATAGAGAAGAAATAGATAGAAATTAGGTGCAGATCAGTGATTTGATAATAAATGTTAAAAACTGACAGTTACGGACATGCCATGTTTATTTCAGTTTATTTATAATAAATTTTTTTAACAGAGATAAATATTGGAAATTCTGACGGTAGTGTGAATTTAGCCTAATACTTAAAGGGGATGCTCACTTAAACACAAAATATCTTTTTTCAGAGGTTTGTGCCCGATTACTAGAAAGTAGTTAAAGGACTTTACCATCAGTTTACTGATGGTAGATGTGTCCTAATAAAAGTGTTCCTTCTTTTATTATATATGCCGCAATCGCTGAAATATTGAGTTATAAAAGTAATGCTAATTACCCTGGGGCGCTCAGGCTATGTCACCCGTGTGCTTCAGGGAGCCTCATATTTTAATTTATGCACTCCCCCGGTAGTGCTAGTGGTCCTGTCCAGTCTTGCCCCCCCCCACAGCGTATAGATAGATAGGTAATGGGGGGGGACTGGTAGCGCTACAGTGTGTATAAATGAAAGTACTAGACTCCCTGAATCACTCGGGTGACATAGCCTGAGCGCATCAGTGTAATTAGCATAACTTTTATAACTCCATATTTCACCGATCGCGTCATTTAGTTATAATAAAAGAAGTCCTAAGGAATGATGTTCCTTAGGAACTTCTTATTAGGACAAGAGCAAGCTATTATATCAAATAAAGTATTTTTTTTAACTTTCGGGATCTTTTGATATAGATCATCAAAAGTCTGAAGACCTGATAGGTATCATGGCGAGGTGATGAAAATTATGGTCAAGTCCTCAAATAGGTGAAATAAATGGTGACTCTGGCAGCCAGATTACTCCTATGAGTACAGTCTACCTTCTATGAGTTCCAGTCGCAATGTAACCATTCAATTCTAACTAACTGGATGCCCTAACAATAGCAGTGAAATCACAATACCCCCCTGAAACATAGCTGTTAACCAACCTGCACAGTTTTGGTTGTTAAAAAGAGGAAAGTGAAGGACAGGGGGTGCCCCTGTGCCATGTGCTTCAAACATATAGCAACTATGAGATGGAGCTTCAGACTCTGCATCGTCTATGCGGATTTCAGGAAAGGGAATTCCATTTCTCTTGCAGTATTCATCTGTGCTTTTTAGAGTCTGAAAGAACAAAATAGGTCAGATTTTAGAATGATGTTAATTCATCTCCTCAATAATATCATTCATGCTTTGCAGAACTTCTTTCTACCAAAATACTGTGCTCTTCCTGACAAATATACAGAGACTACTCTATACCATATTTCTCCTCCAGACTGCACCTATTGAATGAAAACACTAGATGGCTGTAGAGTATTAAAACACTAAACTTTATTCAATTACAGAGATGAAGTAAAATAGGTCAACACATTTACATTAAAGATTCCTGTAGATGCCCTTCTCTTTATGAGAAAAGTAAGGAACGGAACAAAAGAGAAAGGAAGAAAAAAGTGTTAAAAACTATGCACAGGGCATGAGGGATCCCCTCTGGGGGATATGAAAAAACAGATATTGCACCATTGTTCGTCCCGCCACATAAATTGCTTTACTTAGTGCAGGAGGATGGATTATTACTGTGTTTCTCACCTAAAATCTTTCTTATCAGCAATTGCTATTTGGAGTCTACACAGTAGATGAGTCTTATTTTACCTTTTTTCCTGCCAGGTCTGTTATGAAAGATTGTGCTGGCCACCAGTGAGGACCTTCTGCCCGGGAGACACCTCGACGCGCTTTTGACCAAACGGCTTCGTCAGGAGGAATAAGGTAAGGTGGGACTGTCTATCTATTGTTTACGTTCTGTGTAGTGGGCGTGGAGGGGCCACGTGTTTTGTGTACTGCTCATTGGCACACGTCCAAGACCAAGCCCCGCTTGATGAATGGAGCGCGATTGCAGCCATCTGGTCCGCACATGTGCGATTGATCCAGTCTAGGGGAAGGATTATCCCCTGCCGCATCATCGACGTGGGCGGGATCCAAGTGTGGCTGCGTTGCGATCCGGCTGGGGTTGAATCCTGACGCGCGCCTGCAGATGCCGGGTATCCTGTCAACAGAAGGGTAAGTAACGCATCAGCGCTTCTTCCAATTTCTAGAAAATTTCACTTGTGCTCAAAGAGAAGCCTATGGCTTAAACAGTGCTGCAGTGTTTGCTAGCATTGTCAGAGATTTCTAATAACGCTAGCAGTGTTGGGACTTTAGTAAGCAGCTCCTAGTGTCTTTTTTAAGGGTGACAGGTCCTCTTTAACACCTTATTGCGTCGATAAGGTGTTAAAGAGGACCTGTCACCCTTAAAAAAGGCACTAGGAGCTGCTTACTAAAGTCCGGTCCCAGTGCATGGAAAGGGCTTGTGAGCTGAGCCCTCTCCATAGCCAGTAAGTCTTTGCTGCATATTGCAGCAAAGGCTTTCCGGTAACACCCGTGATCGGTGCAGGCACTCATCGTGGGTGTTTTCCCGCTGATCACTGCCGGCGGCTTTAAAATGGGTTGATGTGATGTCATCGGGGAGCAGCAATCCGTCGTCATGACAGCCTCGGGTATTCGGTCTCGTTTTAACCCTTTTATTACAATGTGCTATCAGCACATTTTAATAAATGGGAAGGAAAATCCCCATATACTGCCATACTGTAGATCGACTAATGGAGCTTGTTGGGATATCTGTTACCGTTTGAAAAAGTCCTGTCTCCAGGAATATGACTAAATATGCAACGAAGGCTCCAAACAGTCTTCCAAGCAGACTAGCCCTACATGATGTCCCAACTTTTAATACATTTTCGTTGTTCCAAAAAATAAAAAATGAAGCAACTTTGCAAATAGATGTTTTTGAGAAGTTGTAGAAAAATGTGATAAGTGTTTTTTTGTAAATACAATTTTTTCAATAGCAATAGACTGCAAACAAACTATGGATGGTCTGATCATAGAGTCCTACATGGTTTCTTATATCGCACTACAGCTTACTGATTTAAAAAAATGTTTTAAACAAAAATTGGAGACAGGTTAAAGAAAATCAAAATCAAGCATGATAGTCTAGGGGCACTTACTTATAGATTCAAGCACTGTGACTGTGGTAATCTTCCTATAGTATCCATGGCCACCTTCCTTCTAAAACTTTAAAAAATATGAAAATGAACCAGAAAGGCTATGGGTGTGTTATCAGAGCCCCCTCTGTTCTGTAGATTCACAGGCGGTTGCATTTTGAAGGAGTACTACCCCCTCCCACTATGTGCTCATTGCTGATGAGATTACAGTACAGAGAGAAGGTTGAGACTACAATGTGCTGCTGCAGCGTGACAGCATGTGAAGCCAGCAGACAGAGGGCTTCTGTAACAAACACGCCTATAGCCTTTCTGGCTCATTAGCATAATATTATTATTTTAGAAGGAAGGAAGCCATGCATAACAAATATAAGAAGATTTACCCATAGACAGTACCAGGATCTATTACTAAGGGGTTCCTTGGTTAATCATGCTTGATTGCGATGGTAGAGTGCTTTTAATGACACAGCTTCTGTACAAGAAAAACGTCACACAATTTGATTTTTTTTTTTTGCTTTGAGACAAAATGGTTTACTTGCAAAATTACTTAATTTTACTCTGGCTTACATATAAATAAATTAGTGGAAATTTGCACATAGTGAGCTTTATACATTTACCGAGAATGGTTCTGTTTCGCTGTAGTCAAAAGACAACATAAGGTCAACTTTGCGATTGGGTGGTAACATTAATGGATATGCAGAATTTATTTCCAGGCCGGCATCAATAAGAGATAAGAACTCTTTCTTGTAGACATCATCAGGGATGTTACCTAAAAATTAGGATATTACCTTTATTGCCAAGAACTTGCTCAGTACAAAAAAAACTAAAAACAGAAGTAGTAAATTACTAAGCTAAACCATCAAACATAACTGTGGTCACCATGGTATGCCAAAAGAGGCATAATGGTTCCATCTCTGGAGCTATGGTGGCAATGACATGGTACATGCCTGACAAAACCATACCAGCCTGCAACAGAAGTACGATTTTGATCAGAGTTTTAAATAAAAATCTGCAACTTTTGTGCGACTATTTAAAAAAAAAAGTCAATTTCCCTAAAGCCCTTCATTCAGTCTTAAATTTTGCCAATTTTGTTAAGATTTTGTGATTGTTTCGATAACTAAATTTTTAGCATGTATTTAAGTGATCAAATACACCCCATTGTGATATATACACACACAAATACATACACAAAAAGAAAAACAGCACAAACAGATGCAAGAAAATGGTAGGTGCACACTATTCAGGGTAAGACGTCAGGTCCTTCAAATGTAAGTAAAAAAAACCAACAGCACTCCAAGGATGTAAAGTGATCAAGTGGATTTATTCCATGTTAGCGGCAACGTTTTGGCTCTAGTGTTAAGCCCTCTACCGGTCTGTAGCTGTTGTTGTCTCCAATGTCTGCTGCAGGACCTTGTTGTGATAGACTGCAGTCTTCATAATGCAACATAATGGTCACTATATCCCTCTGCTAGTAAAGCTAGAATTGAGCCGTTTGAATTGAGATATTTCTTGAGACCATGGTTTGGCACAGTTAGAAGTAATTTTTTTCATTCAAATTCCTAGACCTCATATTGCCATCCAGTTTGTCCTATTACAAAAAGGATTGTGAAGACCACAGCAGTGTTTTTTATTCTATCATTCGTTAAATAAGATTTGGTTCAGGTGATCACATAATCAAAAGCACATCAAGTAGAATGAGGTGAACTTTTTTTTTTTTTTTGGCATGAAAATCTAAATGTGTTTTTTTTAATTGGAAAAAGTTCAACATTTATTGTACAAAATATACGAAATATTAAAAGAAGAAAAAAATTACACACAAACTTCTACATGCAAATGCCAAAATTAAAAAATTCACTTTCGACATATGATATCTTTGACGAAATATTAAAGATTACATGCAAATTTCTACATGCAAATGCCGCAAATGAGGTGAACTTTAGTTGTAATTCAGCCGACACTGGAATGGCTGTCCAACATCTAGATCATATTTAGAAAGCTGTGCAGTGGTCTCTTAAGGAGTTGTCCAAATAATTGATATGGTTTGTGAAAGGAAAAGTTTATACAATTTTTCAATATACTTTCTGTATTAATTCCCCACAGTTTTCTAGATCTCTGCTTGCTTTCCTGCTATAGGAAGCTTTCATGTTTACTTCCAGTGGATAGAAATCTGACCATGGTTACACAGGCTCGCGGCTCGTTAGAATCACAGAGAGTAATCAGAGCTGTGTGATATAATGAGCCGCGCACCTGTGTGACCATGGACAGATTTCTATCCACTAGAAGTAAACATGAAATCTTATAGCAGGAAAGCAACCAGAGATCTAGAAAACTGCGGGGAATTGATACAGAAAGAATAATTGGAAAATGTCATAACTTTTCCTTACACAAAACATATCAATTATTTGCTGAAAGTGGACAACCCCTTTAATTTGCATTAATTTATACTATATGGCAGGTGCAAGGCCTAGATGACAGACTTGAGGAGAAATGAAAAACAGACTTAATACCATGTACCCAGAAATGTTCCAGCTCCCAAGGCATGAGAAAAGCTCCTGTCTGTTAGTACACTGCTGGACATGTCAATAAAGGCACTTTAAAGGAAATCCGACATCAGTTGTGAACATAATAAACTGCAGATTGGTAAACTTCAAGCTCCTGCAAGTGCTCTGGGAGTCTCAGATTAAATATCTTTCTACCATTTGCAATGAACTGTACCATAGCCCCTCCCTTATTCACAAGTTACTGCTGTAAGTATCCAACCTAAATCCTAATACAGCTCCTACATGTAGCAGAAGGGAGGTGCCATGGATCAGTACAGTGCAGAGAGCAGAAAGCTCTTAAGGCTGATAGATCCACTCAGAGCCCTAGTGAGAGTTACAGACCTGGATTATCAATTCTCTTCTCATTGTCCTGTCACTAAGAAAATACACTTAAGGTGGTGGCACACATGGCGTTTTGAACCTTTTTTAGGCCTTTTTTAAGCAGACTGCTAAAAAAACGCATGCATTTCTGAAAACGCATCCGTTTTTGGCCTTTTTCCCCAATTATCTTGGAATTGGAAAATGGACAAAAATGGTCAAAGAACAGATGCAATTTCAAAAAACGAACTGCCTAAAAATGGCCTAAAAACAAGTTCAAAACAGCACCCTAAGGTTTGGTCACTGCAGCTTTGTGCGGTATGGTCAAAACTGCTGGGAGATTCCCTTCAATTTTTTTTCACTATTGCTATTGCTTTAGTTTGCTGTCTCTCTATATTTATGTATACACACACAAATTGTGAGATGTGCAACTCAATAATTGTATTATGTGTAATTTTGGTAAAAACTTGAAATAAAACTTACTGCTCCATTCATAGAGGAAGTTATTGGTGGTTCCCCATTGCCATTGGATTACACATTTTAGCATGTTTAGCACCAGCTGCACCTTTTCACAACCTACAGGCATAAGAAATCAGAAAATGATCAGTAATTGAAATAGACTATGAAAAGGCATTGGCATTTTCTTCACCATTGAAAAACTGTTCATCCTACCAATCATCTGCTGCACATCCCTTTTATTGGTACATTTTAGCCTTTGTTAGGGCTGATGTCTGGTGCTCCGGGATGCTAATTATTCACACCTCCTGTGTGACTTCAACGCCTTGTTCTCCCTGCCCCGCGGCTCCGTCTTCTGCTCTTCTGGCCCAGGCGCATCACTATGACGCGGTGGTGTCACGACCACGCGATATTGTATGCGCCACGTAGGCCCTTACACTATGATGTCACATGACCGTGATACCGCTGCGTTATAGTGATGCGCCCTGGGCCAGAAGACAGAGCTGGGGGGTTGGGAAAAGAAGCCGAAGGTGAGTTTAGGTTTCATTTATTTTTTCAATTAAGGGGTGCATCTGCTGTGAACTGGGGAGGGGAAGGGGGCTGACAGTGGACTGTTGGGGCTATCTATATACTGAGTGGGCACGTGCAGGGGCTATCTATATACTGAGTGGGAACATGCAGGGGCTATCTGTATACTGAGTGGGAACATGCAGAGTCTGGGTCAGAAAAGAAATGTGTATAATGTTATGTACCAAAGTGGGAATGGACACCTGTGAGGGGGGCCCACAAAAATCTTTCAGTCAGGGGCCCCAAAATTCCTAGTTGGGGCCCTGTGTACACAGCACGATAAGTGGTACTAAGCATCTATGATGGTTCCGGGGGTTGGGTGATGGGGTTTCCCCTTAGGCAGCAGTAAAGCAAGTGCACCCATGCTTGACAAGAAGCTTTTAACTTATATATCCATCATAATGTAGATAATCTGAAAAACCCATATAACTATCCAGGCAATCCAAAAAAACCACCCAATTTTAAATAAATCAATAGCAACACTAACGGATAAAGAATCTGAGGATACATATATCTCACAGGGGACTTTTTTGACTCCTGAACAGATATTAAAATTAGTTACTTGAAATCTTTTGAAAATCGTTTAGCAACATTTCCAGCAGCACTTCCAGCTCTTTATCAGTCATTTTAACAAGATCTTGACTTGAGAGAAAGGTTCCCATTTTATTGCATCCGTGGCATACGCATATTCCCTCTATAATGCAAAAGAAACTATGTAAATGTACAAATATAAATACTGTAAGACATTGTCATGCAATGTTCATATGTATTACAAGTCATTGCCCCTAGTCTACAGACTCCCTGGAATTTTAATTTACTTTTATACCCTGTCTGTGAAAATCTTTAATAGTAACAGTACAAGAAGTCAAAAATGACTAAATAGTTGTACTGCAACTAGTTGTACTGTCTAGGGTACAAGCATTTAAAAAGTTGTATGCTCAAGACCCAAAGGCTGGATAATAACAAAAGGTGTGCCCATTACCCATGTCTAGCAGATTTTTACTATATTCCTCAGTTTAGCCCGTCCCTACCTTTCCTGGCATTGCTGTTCGGCCAGCAGACAAGACATTTGTGCATTATATTTCTATATAATGCAGAGCCTTCAATTCTCTGCTCCTTGTGTTGGTCCGTTTCTATGGGTTGCGGTCCCGGGTGCTCCTGTGACCCATGTTCCAGGCACAACCGTGTGCCCCCAAGTATCTCTGGCGGCAAAGGCAATCGTACGCACCCGCCCACGCTCCAATTCCTGACGGCCTCTTCCTGTAACCCCTGCTGGATCTTTGTGCCTTATAACCTTAGAGAAAGCTTACTATTGTGAATCCCGCAATAAATGTTGTGACCTCTGTTTCATTTATTTTTTTTTGTAACTTTTTGTGTGTGCTTTTGCTGTCCCCAAGTCTTCCATCAAATTTGTCTTTTAGAGACATATTGCAACTTTTGCTTTTAAAAAAAGTGTAAAATTCTTTAAAAACCTAAACTCCTCAAACAACAAATATATCAATAAGGAAAAACCACTGATATACATCTGACGGACAGAAAAGCCAAACAAAGTCAAGGTCAAAAAATCTGACACAAAAATCCTGATTTATAATTAGTAATAAGCGGACCGAAATCACAATAGCCTTTGTTAGGGCTGAACGGGATACCATCCTCCATGATTACCCCCCATTTTATAAGCCACTGGACCCATTTTAAAAGCTTTGATGATGACATTTAAAGGGTTAGATCACAAGTGACCTTTTGACTGTTTACTAGTTTCCATTATTTCAGAAATGTTGTCATATTTACCTGAGTCCAATGATTCTTCATTATCATTAGGTGGTAGAAGAGAAGCATTATTCAAGGACCCTGAAGGAAATATAATGCATATAATGTAAACCATCAGGAAACAATGTTACAGGAACATTTACAAAAATAAGTTTTAACCCCTTAATGCTGAGGCCCTTTTTCGTTTTTGCGTTTCCATTTTTTGCTCCCCACATTCAATAATCTATAACTTTTGTAATTTTCCATGTAAAGAGCTGTGTGAGGGTTTGTTTTCTGAGTAACAGATTGCACTTCCCTGTGCACCCCAACTGACAGGTATACTTTGTTCTTTGGGTCGGGGCAATCACAGAGATAGCAAATGTTTATAGGTTTTATCAGGGGCTTTGCTAGGGTGGTAAAAGACCGGGGCATTTGTATCGCACTTTTAGTAATACCCCCTTCTGTACATAGCCCCTTCACATTTGGTTGTGTCAATAATAACTTTACTGAGGGTGTATACAGCTACAGAAACCACAGGAGAAATCCCTACTTATTACATCCAGTCACTGCAGGTGACATGTCCACTTCGCTATGAGGGTGCGTTCACACAATGCGTTACGGTTTTGACACATTCCAAAGGCTTTAGCCTTGATCACATGCAGAGGTTAAATTGCGTTTAGCAGATGCAGTGGAAACGCAATGTAACCTTAGCATGTGATCAAGGCTGAAGCCCCCCTGTAATGTCCCCACACACAGTCCCCCTGTAATGTCCCCCAGTAATGTCCTCACACAGCCCCCAGTAATGTCGCTCAGTAATGTCCCCCACACACAGCCCCCCTGTAATGTCCCCCTGTAATTTCCAACACACACAGCCTCCCTATAATGTCCCTCAGTAATGTCCCCCACACACAGCCCCCCAGTAAGGTCCCCCAGTAATGTCCCCTCCACACAGCCCCACTGTAATGTCCCTCAATAATGTCCCCCACTAATGTCCCCACACACAGCCCCCCTGTAATGTCCCCACACACAGCCCCCTGTAATGTCCCCACACACAGCCCCCCTGTAATGTCCCCACACACATCCCCCCTGTAATGTCCCCCATTAATGACCCCACACACAGCCCCCCTGTAATGTCCCCACACACAGCCCCCCTGTAATGTCCCCAGTAATGTCCCCACACACAGCCCCACTATAATGTGCCCCATACAGATCCCCCTATGTTCTCCCTCTCACCTCACCTGTCCTGTACAGCGCTGTGCACTGCTTCCCCCTGCAGGTCATGTGATCGTGACATCATCACAGGTCCTGCAGGAGAAAGCAATGTGCACTGTGCAGTTTCTCATCACAATCTCATCACGATGTCCCGAGGAAACAGATCGGGATGATAGAGGGGAGGATGCCTGCGGGACAAATGTCCTGTTGACCCAGGGAGATCCGGGGCTCCAGCCAAAAGATCCGGGGAATGAGCCCTGGATCTTTTGACCTAGCGATGCTCCTGGATTTGACAATGTTTTCATATGCAACACCCCTGCCGATACATGGGCAGAGGAGTAGTTGCGAATAAGGCCCTAAAGAGGGAATTCAGTGAGTCTCAGGTAATTAGCAGCTGTAGATTCTGCCTGAACAGGCAAGAGTTAAGTGGATGTGATTCTGTCTACCAATTGTATTGCACCATGTACACTGGAATGTGATTGGAGAGTAATCCAAGAGCTCTCTGAGAGACTTTAGCTGGATACTCAATGGAAAAAGTTGCTATTTGCTATAGACTATTGCACTTAATCCCTTTCATTTTCAGAAATGGACATTCTGTTTGCATATCATATGTCTTTTTCTCCTTAGAAAAATGGACATTACTAATTTGCTACTACGAGTAGCCGTACTACTGTAATGTTATGTAACGTTTAAGCTATTCACCCATTGGGCTGCCAAAGTCCAACTATAGTAGTAATACTATTAGTCAGTTTGCATTTAACCTTTTGTCAGGCTTTGTAGGTAAAAGCTATGGCTGTGTCGGACCATTTTTTTGACCATTTTTTTATATGTCTATATGAAATCCTGACTGCAGGCTTATGCCTCAAATCGGAGCTCTGTAATTGTGTGGCCTGTAAACTGCGGGTCAGGGGACCGGGGTGTTCGAGTAAGTAACACCTAGACGTCATAAATGAACCACACCTTTCCCAAGCAAACAGTTGGTTTAAGGATGTTAGCTACCAACTGTACTATATTCATTCATTTTGTGTACCCAGTCCGACCCAGGTGCTTATCTCCAGGACCGTGGGCGGGTTGTCTTCCCCTACACAGCACATAGCCAGCACTTTCCAGAAAGTGCACCTTTATCATCCGCACCCCTACATGCTGTAGTGTGCATGGACCCTCTGGAGGCCCTATGCTGCTGGCCAGCTTTGGTTGTCCTTTCCCATCCGGTCCATAGCCGAGCTGTGGGCAGCTCTTTCAATTACCTAGGGGGTATGCAACACCATATTTTGCCATCTTCTGGTGCTAGTACCTTTTTATAGTTCAGTGCGTGGAGCTGTGTGTGGTGTCATTCTTAGAAAATTTTCATGTTTTCAGTGCTACCATTTTGGGGACTCTACAGCATTTTGATCACTTACATTTTTTAATATTTTTTTTAATGTTAAAAAAGTGGCAATTTAAACGCTGGGAATAACCGTTATTATATTTTGGTGTATCAGACATTTTAGGACGTGGTGATACATAACATATTATTATTACTTACTATTATTTTTACTGTTTTTTATGTTCATATCAGTTCTAGGGAAAGGGGGTTGATTTGAATTTTTAGGTTTTTTATTTAATTTTTTTGTAAATATTTTTCAGACCCCATAGGGTACTTTAATACTAGGTTGATTGATCCTACCATATACTGCTATACTACAGTTTGGCAGTATAAGGAGATTTACCACATCATTTATTACATTGTGCAATTCTCACAATGTTAAAACGAGACACCCATGGGTCTTTATATGACCCAAGGCTGTCATGGTAACAGATTGTCATTCCCTGATGACACAGAGAGCAAGGATACAAGCCAGTATGGTTGCACCCATGTGCAGCAGGGTTTTTAATGCTAGCACCAATTGCGCAATTTGCAGCATACAACTACCTTGTCTGGAGAGGGCTTAGCCTGTGAGTCCTCTTCATAAAGTGTCAACCGTATTCTTACGTCACAAGTAGGTAAGGTTTTAATGGTTGTAGCTTCAATGTCCTCCAGATTATAGCTTGGAGAATGGTTTATAAGTGATCAAATATACAGTTTTTAAAAGGTACATATTATGGCCACAAAAACTCGGATTTCTTTAAAAAGCCTGTCTTTGTTTAAATGTATGTTTGATAGATAATTCCTTACCTTCCTCTGTAAATTTTGGAAAGATTCCTTGAATTTTGTCTGTTAAAACAATGTGTTATTTAGTAAAAGAAAGTTTTAAAATTAAAAACAAAAGAAAAGATACTCAAGATAGAGCCTCAACCGTTTATGCAGGCAAAAGACGATTTACCTATAATGGAACTCATGCAATTGCTTAGGGCTCTAGAGCACACTGGGACTACCCACTGCGATAGTGTCCCTCGCTGTATGTCGGTAGTGTCCCTCACTGTATGGAGGTAGTGTCCCTCACTGTATGGCGGTAGTGTCCCTCACTGTATGGAGGTAATGTCCCTCACTGTATGGGGGTAGTGTTCCTCACTGTATGGTGGTAGTGTTACTCACTATATGGGGGTAGTGTCCCTCAATGTATGGAGAAGTGTTCCTGACTGTATGGCGGTGAGTGTCCCTCACGTTATGGTAGTAGTGTTCTAACTGTATAGTCGGAATGTCCCTCACTGTATGGGTGTATTTTCATCACTGTATCGGGTGGGTCTAGTTTCCTGGCTGTAGTGTTTCCTCACTGTATGGTGGCATTGTCCCTAACCTGTGTGGCGGTAGTGTTCCTCACTGTATGGCGCAGTGTCCCTCACTGTATGGGGGCTAGTGTTTCCCTCACTGTATGGTGTAGTGTTCTCTCACTGTATGTGCGGTAGTGTCCCTCACTGTATCGGTAATGTCCCTCACTGTATGGCGGTATTGGCTCCCTCAACTGTATGGAGTGTAATGTCCCCTCACTGTATGGGGGTAGTGTTACTCACTATATAGGGTAGTGTCCCTCAATGTATGGAGGAATTGTCCCTCACTGTATGCGGTAGTTCCCTCCTGTAGGTGGCGCAGTGTTCCCACTAGATGGCGGTAGTGTCCCTGGGGGGGGGAG